>JASAND010021277.1:0-31664 GCA_030248195.1 Trissonchulus latispiculum | reverse complement strand
CACTTCATAACTTGTGCCTTGGTGACTTCAATCAACGAAGTTGAGGAGTTATTTATTCTCTGAACAGGAAGAGCTTAACCGTTGACTGTACTGTACTGCTCAAAATAGGCTTTACCAAACCGCGAAATTCGCTTATATTAAATATTGTATTGTAATAAAAAAGCAATTTTGTGCGATTGTATTGTGAATACGTTTGTGGTAACCATTACAAATCTTGCAGAAACGGACCGGGCCGAGGCTGAAAGGTTTTCAAAATGGCCGGCCGGGCCGGACAGAGACGGGCCGGGCAGAAATTTTTACAGGCCGGGTTGGTTGGGAAGGCCTGAAAATTCAGGTCCGCGAAGGTCTCTATCTCAGGTCGCTTTAAAATTGTAATGAAGGAACTCATTTTATGTCAGATTGGCACTTTTCGCTTTTTATCGAAGCTTAAAATGTTTCTGTCTGGAATTCCGAGAAAAACTGGAGTAATAACACGCCAAAATATTGTAGACAGAAACAAGTCAAAATCTAATTTGCATAATGACAATAACTGGGGCTAGTAGCTATCCATCCGCGTCAGTCAGTCTGAGAGCCTCCCACGATCTCGTCATGGCAGTCCGTAGTCTTCTTATTTTAACCTGTTTAGTTTGTATTGCAAATTCTGTTAGTAGTCACTTTCTTCTGGGTACGCTAGTTTTGTAATGAATAATAATAATTTATTTCAATCATTTAATTGGTTTTATTCCTTTCCGTCCATTTTATTATTGCTTTGACCCAATCTGGTCCAATTAGAAATGCTCATAGACCCAATATAGTTGTTATAAAACTGATCTAAACTTGTTCGAGTCAATAATGGAATGCTAGGTTGCGCTTTCAGTAGTTAGTTGCCTGTCAAGCCACCTTCTAGCGCGCCAGTACTCTAACGACTAACCCATTCCCAAAGAGGTGTGCGTAGCTACTGCTCAACTTCCCAATCGGCAATTCACTGAATTTAAATATACTCACTTGCTCATGTTCTTTATGTGTTACAAAGTGCGTATGTAGTATAGAGGCAACTGAAACCGGGATCGGGATCAGGATTAGGGTCCATTTCAGGATTGGCTTGAAACTGCAGAATCGGACCCAGGGAAGAACCCTCTAAACTCGGCATCTATTCGGGATCGTCTTGGCACTTCATTAGTTCTTTGGACCAGGCTTGGCTCCTCAGTTCAAGAGCGGGTGTCTAGCAGGATCCGTCTATTAAAAGAGATACTTAATTTTCAAGCCGATTCTGAAACAGATCCTGTTTTTGTCATTCGATCTTGAACTCACGATCCACCCCTGAGCCTGATTTTGAAGCTACAAGATGATCCGGAGATGGACTCTCATCCTCATCCTAATTTATTCCCTCCAATCTCTAACCCAAGAACTGTTGGTTTTCAAAGTATATAGCCTTGTCTTGTGAAAATATTTATGTTGCAGTCATTGCGATTTTCAGCTACAATTTGCTTCTATTTTAGACTCAATGGCGTCTATCCTACTTGGTAAGGAAACAACAATTGGAGAATTTGTGAAATTGATGTATTTTCCTGTTTCTAATTCCACTTTGAATGAAACCGATTTTAATATCGTCGAAGCTTTCAATGGTGCTCCATCAGGTTCGCAAACGAGTATACATACTTTCAAGCAAGAATGATTGCCCTATTAAAAGAATTGTTCCTCCTTGAGCAACTCTACGTTTGCTCTAAGGCGCAACTGCTTCTTCTTGTGGTTAAGTTCTGTTACGAGTAGTCTTTGTGAGATTAGATGGTACCATGAGTACATAATAGATAAGAGTAAGAAATTCTTATACTACTATGTACTAAGCATGACAGGCATGCTTGGTGCGCTAAGTCAGGACCCCCTCTCCTGTAACTTCCGGGAGCTTATGATATAAATAAAAATTGTTGTGTAATGCAAAAAATTTGAAGGAATGTAATCTGGAGCAATTTTTATTTCATTGAGAAGAGCAGAAAATGCAATACAGTTGTCGAATTAGTGTTATTGCATTAACCTAATTAAAGTTAATTAATTAATCAAAACTAATTAATCAAAACTAATAAATTAGCTACCGTAAGCTTATAGACTATGGGCCAATCAGCGAGAAGATACACGTTTATATGATAACGTGTATTTAGTGCTAAGTGGGACCCTCCCCCGGAAGTAAAGGGGAGGTCTCGAGTTAACGCACCGAGCATGGCTGACATGCTTAGTACATGCCTAACTGAAATAAGAGTTTCATACTCTTATCTATTGTGTACTCTTGCTGCTACTGTGTTATTTTTTACTTGATATGTTATAGAAATCGATACAGAGGAAATGCCGCTCATAGAAGATGAAGATGATTCTCCTCCAATTCCTCTCATCTCAACTCGGCAGCCACGATTTCGGCAGAATATTGGAAACAATAGTTCAGAAACTGTTATAAATTTTACCATTTTGTTTATTTTAATTTGCGCTGCAATTTGTCTTTATTTTTGAGATTATTTTGCTATTTTACTAGATTTGTTGTTTTGTTTTAACTTATTTTGCAATAGTATAATATTTTATTTGCATTCTTATTCTTATTCCTCTGAGTAAGGGTAAATCAGGGTTCTTAACATTCTGAAAGCACGATAATGGCATTTAGAAGGAAGGTTCACTTAGTAAACTATATTCATGCATGTAATCAGCTTTAGCTACAACATATATAGTTAAACAGCTGTTAATTAATATCTACAGTAGTACATACCTGAACGGGAGGTCTCATTTCACACTGACCCTTGTGGAAGCAAATTTGGGTACCCCTTGTGAGAGCGATTTTTCTTAGGGACACCCTTGAAAGCGATTTTTAAGCAATTTTTGCCATTTTTTAGCAGAAAACTAGCTAAAGAACGTTTTCGGAAGTTTTTAGCAAAAAATAGAAATCTTAATTGAAAAATTCCAGCGAAGCCGGAAAATTTTAGGAACTTAGTCAATTCTGTAGTATTTTTTGGGCAATTTTCTTACCCCTTGTGGCCAATTTTCTTACCCCTTTGCGGGCGACTTCGCCGAGGGGGCGAAATTTTTCCCCTCCCTTTCCTCACCCCTTGTTCACCTGTGCAGTAGTAGAGAATGATGTGAATAGGTTCCACAACCCAATAACGCGCCAACAAAATAGTTTACTGACTTGGAATATAAATACAAATGGCAGTGTAAAAGATAGCACATTTATGAGTATTTCTCCAGAATACTTTTTATTGGATCGGTGTCTACGAAAGGAAACGCTGAATTAATGGCTTCTTGAACATGTCTGCGTCTTGTATCAGGTGAAATTCGAATTACCTAAACACAAATGAATACAACTTTATTCCACTACCACGCTATTCCAAACCGACGAGAGGTATAAAAGCATGAAAATCCATTCTATTCTAGTGAGATGAATACAAAACAGGTAGCTGTATAGCTACAGATCTTACGAAGATGGTGCAACATACAACAAACGTCCAATACTGGGCTTGTGACCCCAGACTGTTTAACCAGGGATTGTAACGGGCCGGGCAATAGATCCCTACGGGGCCAGGCCCGGTATAAAGAGGGAAGGAAAGAACGATGGGTCTCAATTTGTGAACAAGAAGTGATAAGATCAATGCCTACAAAAAGTCGTTGGAGATGCATTCGCAACAATGACCATGCGGATCCTAGCTACCCTAACAAACTGTGGGCACGACAGATAAAAAAGAAGAATGCATCGTGTTTTGTCGGACTCGGAAAATTGTCAAAGCAGTTTTGCATTATATATAACAAAACTGCATAATTGCACTATATGTTAGAAGAAGAGTTAGTACGTGAATTTTCCCCATTTGGTGGGGGGGTCTACCTGATCGAAGACGACTACGCAAACCTCCCTCAGTTTGGTGGGGGAAGCCGAAAAGAGGTCCCCGCTTGGTGAGGGGGGAGGGTAGACGACAGCCAATCAGATTGCAGAGACCCCATCCCAGATTGGTGAAGGGGGTTAGAGCAGAGGATTACGGTAGTTTCACTGGATTTCCAAAATGGGTCCCCTTTGGTGGGGGAGGGTAGGCGAAAGGGATCCCCCTTTGGAAAGGGTCGTCAACAGCTAATCTTTGCCTGTCTTGCCCTCCAAACGGGCACCCTTTTATGCCTAGCCTTAGTGATGTTTACGCTGGCCTGTTTAGTTTCAGTTTCAGTTTCAGTTTCAGTTTCAGCTCCACTTTCAGATAGGTTTCAGTTTCAGTTTCAGCTCAAAATTTGTTCTAGTTTCAGTTTCAGTTTCAGTTTCAGTTTCAGCTCGTAGTTTAGCTTAGTTTCAGTTTCAGTTTCAGCTCCAAATTTGTCATAGTTTCAGTTTCAGTTTCAGTTTCAGTTTCAGCTCTGACTAAAATGAGTTTCAGTTTTAGTTTCAGTTTCAGCTCCGTTTTTTAGTTTTCAGTTTCAGTCCAAGTCTTTTATAGTTTTCAGTTTCAGCTCAAAATTTGTTCTAGTTTCAGTTTCAGTTTCAGCTCTGACTAAAATGAGTTTCAGCTTTTGTTATCCTCTATATTATCCTTATGTTATGCTAATCAAATTAATTAACTGCTATTTAGGTTTCGTTCCTAATCCTGAAGTTTCACATAATCTCATTAGACATTTTCGTTTGTGGCAGACAGGGCACTGCAAATTTTCGGTGTCATGGTGAATTCTTTCCATAGATAATATCAAATCATGAACACGAAGCACAATATATATAATACTAATAATGCTCAAGTAAAACCATTTAATCTTTCCCATTAGACACTTCTATAACTGCGGCTATCTATACTAAAAAATTATACTGCAGCAGTCTAAAAGGGAAGAATTCATAGCAATTTAATTAACCTTAAATTTGGGGATCTTATTAGTTGTTGCTGCTGGCTCCATGTGCTGATTTTATAAAAATGTTGTTATTTACGTTGAGCAAATCTTAAAATGATTATTTAATATTCTGAAAAAAGAAAATTTTTTGGAAATAAATCAAATAAACATTGCCGTACAATTTTGCTCTGTTCTGCAAAAAGCACTAGTCAAACGTTTATATTTATATATAAGGCCGGAATTGTACATGCTGGGAACAGGACCCAGTTTTTGAAACACTCGTCTATGCTAAACATGCATATGCTAGAGCTGAAACCTATTTCAGCTTCAGCGAGAGCTGAAACTAGTTTCAGCTTCAGCGAGAGCTGAAAATAGTTTCAGCTTCAGCGAGAGCTGAAACTAGTTTCAGTCTTAGTGTGGAGCTGAAACTGTTTCAGTTTCAGTTTCAGCTCCAAAACGGTTCTAGTTTCAGTTTCAGTTTCAGCTCAAAAGTTATTTTAATTTCAGTTTCAGTTTCAGTTTCAGTTTCAGCTCTCACTTCGACTAAGTTTCAGTTTCAGTTTCAGCTCCAAATCTGTTATGGTTTCAGTTTCAGTTTCAGTTTCAGCAACTGAAACTGAAACATGTACAAGCTGAAACTAGGTTTCAGTTTCAGTTTCAGCTGCTGAAACAACACTACCTAGCCTACCCCCTCCAAACCAAACGGGGTCCCCCCTTTTGCCCCCCCCACCAAACAGGGACCTCTTTTGGCTACCCCCGGGAGGCGGTATGCTTGTCAACCCCACACCAAACGGGGGAGCATTCGCGAATTGTAGTCGGAACACCGTTACGCAATACACTGAAGAGAATCCCTCTAGTGGCTTACTCTGCTTCTATAATATAACGATTATGGACTCTTGATACAACTTTGCAGATCCTGACCGCAAGAAAAGTTCCTACACATCCTAATGGACACCAGAAACCTTTGTGGTATACAACCAGTCTGGTGTATGCAGACATCTCTTCTAGTTGCTAGACCCCAATTCAGGGTAATAAATGCGCCTGCTATGTGCTGGAGATTGAGAAAAAGCATCACATTCATTCATAGTGATTAAGATGCAGATATGATCTGTTCCATAACTGCTGTCCCCAAACTCAGTACCCAGGTCCCAGCGACCCACCCACCAATACGCAAGTGTAGTGAAGTAAAAATTATAAATGTGAAACAGTTTTGACTCTTGATGTGGCATGTTTGAGATAAGATGGTTTTGCAAAGTACGTATCAGTATTTTCGTTATAACGACAAGTGCATAAGAGCACCAGTGCTGATGTGTACTTTGACGAGATGGTTTTTGGTGGAAGAATCGGATTATAAGTGCAATAATTACAAGTGCTTTAAGTGCTTTGACACAGCTTAGCTTGGAGAACAAGATAAAGGAACGACGGCGTTAGCATGTTCGCTAATTTTATATCCAAACAATATTTTCAGTTTGACGGTCGATCTCAGGCCGGTATCCGGCTCTCGCCCTAGCAGCCGTCGACCGTTCTCAAACACTACACTCGTGCTGGATTCCGGCCACAATTTAGTAATTCTTAACTAAAAATGTAGTTGTGAAGCTGAACGAAAAATGAAATTGTGAAGTCTATAAAGCACAAAAGGTTGCTGTAACAAAAGGTATTTGGATACTTGCATGCTCTGAAAGAAAGTGCATGTGCTTTCATGTTGTGAAATAAAGTGCATAATTGCACTATATGAGAAAGAGGAAGCCATCAGAGGAGAGGGTTTCTCTTAATTGCACTGCATAACGGTGCTTTGATCAGATTAGGAACCGCGAATGTTCCTCCGGTTGGTGGGGGGGGGACGTCGCACGGATCATCAAAGCATGACCCTATTGGTGGTGGAGAATCTGAATGACTTTATATGACTCCGCCTACAAACGAGACCAATTTTCATAGGGGTCGCGGCAGCGACCCATATAATATGTGTCAAAAGTCCCTGGAGACACCGTAAAATAAGCTGCGCAGAGGCTGCGCAAAATCCTGCGCAGATCCTGCGCAGATTTCATGCGCAAATTGTAGAGCACATCGAGTTTAGTATGTGTGTGAAGTTTCAGCCCCGTATCACTTACCGTTAAAAAGTTGCGCCCCGGACCGGTTATGGCGGCGATGTTTTTTTTCCGGTTTCTCCTATTTAATGGTCGTATTGTCCTGACTTTCCGCCTCTTTCACGTAATCTGCAGCGGAGGCCGGACCTAAAGGGGTATAGGGTCTGGTAGTACCCCATGCGCCATTTAAGAATCGCTACTTTTTTTGCGCCGCAGGTGCGCCACAGCGCCGCAGCGGCGCCGCACAGTCGGCTCAGAGCGAAAGATGACCATTTTTGTGGTCGCTGCGCAGCTCGAACGTTAAGAACTGGACCCGATTTCTTTTTATATTCAGAAACTACATATATTGAACTAACTAAATAGCTAAGTCTCGTTTCTCTATCACTTCCCATGCGACCACAGTGGCCGGTCAAAAATGGTGAAAATTCGAAAAATGAAAAATCGAAATTTCTCGCTGTGTATTCAACTTAGGCATCGTATCTTTAAGACCGGGCAGATTCTGCCATGTCAGAACGCAGAATCTGCCTTGTTTTCTGCTTTCAGCCCTGCTTTAATCTGTGCGACCTGACATAATAGAGTGACAGCTGACAAGTTTAAGCCCGTAGCCAAGTAGAGTGGACTTCTAGTTTTCAGAGAGGACTTAGGTTTATGCCAACCAGTTGTCCTCATTTGTGTTCGCACCTTTGTGTCAATGGTTATACGTATATACGTGTATACGTATGTCTTTTAAAGACAACATAAGCCCCTGGCTATGATTAGAGTGTATGAGTACCTTTGCGGGCGCTTATATAAAGTCCAATATATGCATATAAAATACGTGTCATAGATTAAGTATATGAAGTATACTTTAGTACGCATATTATAATATTGTAGAAACTACATATATTGAACTAACTAAATAGCTAAGTCTCGTTTCTCTATCACTTCCCATGCGGCCACAGTGGCCGGTCAAAAATGGTGAAAATTCGAAAAATGAAAAATCGAAATTTCTCGCTGTGTATTCAACTTAGAAAGCTCAATTCTTTCATACAAAGGTTTTCTGGCACGGCGAATTGATTCCCGTAAGCAGTTTTGCCGTCAGACCCAGCCATATTGCTGGGCTGGTTCCACTTTGCTGTCGGGAGGGTCAAGTCGGTACCGACTTCCAAGAACACCATATAGGACTGTGCATAGCCTCTCAAAACTTTGTCCAGAGGGGTTTTCTGGTGCGCCCAGCTCATTTCCGGTGTCCGTTTTGCCGTCCGACCCACCCATTTTGCTGGGCTGGTTCCACTTTGCTGTCGGGAGGGTCAAGTCGGTACCGACTTACAAGAACACCACATAGGACTGTGCATAGCCTCTCAAAACTTTGTCCATAGGGGTTTTCTGGTGCGCCCAGCTCATTCCCGGAGTCCGTTTTACCGTCCGACCCACCCATTTTGCTGGACTGGCTCCACTTTGCCGTTTGAAGGGTAAATCGGGTAGGGGGTCAAGTGGTCAAAAATAAGATTTTTCAAGTGGTCAAACTTGGTACCAAATGAAAGCGCTAAGTGAGCTGAACAACTTTTGTCATAGAATTGCATGCTCAAAGTGGCTGTAGAGTGCTGTGGTAGGGTGGGGGTGGGGACTTAGGCGATTTTGGGTCAAAACTAAAATTTTTCAAAAGTGGTCAAATTTGGTACCAAATGAAAGCCCGCATCGAACTAAGCAACTTTTGTCATAGAAGTGCGTACCTAAAGTGGCTGTAGAGGGCTGTGGTGGGGTGGGGTGGGGACTTAGGCGATTTTGGGTCAAAAATTAAAATTTTCAAAAGTGGTCAAATTTGGTACCAAATGAAAGCCCGCATCGAACTGAGCAACTTTTGTCGTAGTAGTGCGTACCTAAAGTGGCTGTAGAGGCCTGTGGTGGGGTGGGGTGGGGACTTAGGCGATTTTGGGTCAAAAATTAAAATTTTCAAAAGTGGTCAAATTTCGAGTCAAATGAAGGCCCGCATCGAACTGAACAACTTTCGCCATAGAACCACCCACCCAAACTTGCTGTGTCGGATTTATATACTTGCTTTCTCAACCGGAATTTAAACGACAGACATAGGCCCAACACACATATTATCCCCTTTTGTGCGGAGCATTTTTGTTACTTGTATAATAATCTCTCTCCTTAGGCGGGGACTCGTTTGGCGATCGAACTACCGTAATCCTCGGCTCTACTCCCTCCCAAACGGGGAGGAGGCTTCTGCAATCTGATTGGCTGTTGGCTTCCATGTCGAACGGGCAGGGCGCATGTTTTGTCGACCTCCGCCAATCCATAGCAAGATAGGACCCAAAAGTGAGGGTTCTAGATCCCTTTTTGGGGTGACAAAATGAAAATTTTTTGCTATGTTTATGACAAAAACAGTTGTTTTTAAAAATAACAAAAATTTACTAATTTTTAGTTTAGCTTCACAACTCCACTTTTAGTTAAGAATCACTGATAATTTAGTTTTTGCAAGAAATAAACACACCGCGTACTATTGTTTGGCAAAAGTTCTTCAACTTCTGAGGAGCCCCGCCACCAGATCCCTTGTCACATTTGACCTGGACCCCCCTACTTGTAAAAACCCTGTGTGCGGGCCTGATTCGAAGAGGAGAACATTCGCGTATTGTGGTCGGAGGACCTTTACGCAATGCAATTGGCTGGCCTGCTCTTCTTCTTCTTCTTAAATATAATATATAATATAGTTACATATTATGAACTCTTGCTGAAAGCGAGTTTTTCTAATGTCGCCAAAGCTGACAGCTTCAAGCGTGGAAGATCACACAAATAGAAAAAAGTAGTGCTTTTAATTACATCAACATAAAAAAGCAAAACAAGAAACAAGGCCGGAATCATGCACAAACAATTATGAACAAGACTTAGCAACTGAAAGAATTAATAGTCCTTGAGCTGGATTGGGCAGATCTAACGATTTCACGAATTCCTCTCCCTCTGGCGAATTCAGACTTTTCAGTATTTGGGGACTAGTGAAGCCAGTTTCAAACAAAATCTTCACGGTTTCAGGCAGAAGACCTTCGCTGATCAAAAATTTTAGAAAGACACTGGGTGTTGAGTTATAGTGGGACTCAGTGTGACCTGAGGGGCTTGACTGGCTTAATTTTGGAAGACCCAATAAGCCCAGATCAGGTGTAGGATGCGAACATCTCTGACGCAATCTTTCAGATACCCGAAAGCTGCCCAGATTTTCCCTTAGAAGATCTGGATCCAAACCATAGTCGAAAGTATGCGGAAAGTAGGATTTTGATACCTTGTTGGGAAGGTAACAAAATATTATTGGAGTGTAACGTTTACGCTAAAATAAATAAAAGCAAACTGAAAGCACTATAAAAATGACTAATCACAATCTCTACTAAACACCACCACAACAACACATCTGAACTAGCAAAATAAGTATTAAACGAAAGTGCTAAGTGCTCTGAAAACTAACATTGAAACAGATGGTAGTAGGAGTGAGCTATGGAACACTTGGTCACAATTCATTGGTATTGTGCAAAAACTATTTAACGGCTCCTTAAAAATTAAGAAACGGGGAGAAGAAGAAACCGGAATCACAAAGGCGATCCACACTCCACAGTTTGTCAATTCCCCAGTTTGTCAACTCTCCAGTTTGCCAACACTAATCCCTGTAATTAAACTGTCGCTAGTTAGTTAGTCAACTCTTTTTCAGTTCATCTACATTTAGACATCTCTTTTATAAGGCATCCCCAGTTGGTCAACTATTTTTCGTGCCATCCATACTTTGCCAACTTGGTTTCGTGTAAATTATTTCTTTCTCAGGGGGACCTGCTCTACGCTGACTGAAATAAAATTTTAACTTTAAACACTTACGAATTTTTGTGGATCTCTAGCTATTTAAACCCCAACTCGTTTGGGAGGAATGCGTGCTACTGCGACCCCTATGATATTACAATTGTGGATACTTTAATACGAGCTTATTTACAGTTTCCCATTTGGGGTGGGGGGAATAGTTTAAAATTTAGTTTAATTTTAATTTAGCTTTTTAAAATTAGATCTATTAGATCTATTCCATTAAAATTAGATCTTTCTCCCTATCTTCACAAATTTTAAATTTCTTGAAATTTGTACTGATTTGAAGTTTTCTATGCATATGAAATATGCATATAATTAAGTATGCATATGATTAACTACTTCAATAATATTTCTGTTCAAAATAATTCAAATTATTTGTGAAAGTTAAAGCGGCTCCAGCTAAGAAAAACTGATTAATTTAAAAAGAGTTGACAAACTGGGGATGGACTGAAGAAGAGTTGATTAACGCAGGAAAACCCCAACTCTAGGGATTAGAGTTGACAAACTGGGGAATTGACAAACTGCAGTCAAACCATACCAAATCAGGAAACTCTTATGAGTTTCCTAATTACGTAGAACGGAGTATTGAAAAGAACTTTAGCAAAACTAAGAATTGTATGGTAACCGTTCCACGATGTTTGGGCCTATATCTAAAGATGGCGTAGTGTGACAAATTATCTCACAATCAAAGTACGCATGCTTCAGGTGTTACCCTTTTAGAATCAGTAGGATGGACAATAGGCACTTGAATTGATGTGATATATCGATTGTCAAGAGGTGCCACTCGCCCACCTGAAACATTATGATCGAACGGAGTAGTATTTAACAGTTAAACTTGTCAATATTAGTCAGATGTCAAAGCAGGGATTTTACATTACACAATTATCCTTAAAATGGTTTCAATTAGAAATGGAGAAGACCTGAAGTGAAAAATAAAAAAGCATGAAGCTATTCAAGATCCGTTGAAACTAGCCATAATCGAATAAATGTTTCACGTACAATGAATTAGACTAACCCCTAGGCCGAGGATAATAATCGTAGCCATCGTCTGGTAATTCAAATATTTTGCTTGGATATTCCTACAAAAGGAGGTAGAGTTGCTAATTAAAAAGAATTGACATAAGATCAAAGCAACAGTATCGGCTGCTAGCTAACTGTAGCATATTTATGTAGAAATTTCATAAGACCGACACATATCTTTATGGCAATCAAAATTCGAAATGAATTATTACGGAATATTGATCTTACAATTATCCCAAAACGTCTTGCATCCATAAAACCTACCCGTGCCTCTTCTTCCGTCCAAGCCCACGACTTTGAAGCTATCGGAGGTAGCCTAGACGGCAGTTTTGAGTCAGGAGTTTTCCTGCGTCGCCCGCTGTCAACTATGACCTCTACTCTAAACAGTTGAAATATATAAAATTAAGGGAGTCCATGTTTAGCCGTTTTCCGACAATCTCAGCTTTGCCCATTCCATTTTCTCACTTTCTAGTCCACATGGCATAATTTAACGAGTTTATAAAATATAAGTCGGATCTCTTATGGTAGGAGAGTAATTTCAGCTCAAATAGATCTGCATGTGTTAAACATAGGAAAGTGGTGATTTAACAGCCACATGGATAAATGGTGTAACCCGTATTTGCGGAAGCAAGTTAGCACAAGTTCGAAAGAAAAGCTTTAACAGTCCCTGTCATTGTCGTTCGGCATAGGCTCAATACTCACTTGGGCGAGGAAGGTTTATCAGGAGAAGGCGATTGAGTTGCCATCACTTTTGTATCGGGATGAAGTTCTAGAGCAGTTTTCTTCTAAATTAAAACATACGACAGTTAATTTTCTGACAACCTCAATCTGAAATTTGAGTGCAATAAGATCATTCACATTCACAATACACCATGTCTACTGCATTCTCAGAAAGCCGGATCAACTCTACATTACTCGTTAGAAGGTTAGCATTAAGCCGCAAGTATAGTAATTCTAGTTCTTAACTCACTTTTCGAGAAGCTTTACGTCGTTTGATACAATATAAGATTAGGCAAAACAAAAATATCAGGATCAAAAGTAGCAATATTGCTAAAATCAACCACAGCCACCAAGGCAGTCCCGATTTCTCCACCGGTTCTACCAAATCAGCATCTTCTTTGTAAACTGTAACCGTTTCCAATGCCTGTAACAATTAACTTTTAGTCTTAACGAAGATAGAGTGCCTTGCCTTGTCTTTTTTATTTTTATAAAAGCAGGCATTTTATAGACCTCACAATTTTCTGATTAATTAAAGATTACATTAAAGCAAAAACTGGTAAACTAGTACTTAAACCGTGTAAAAACGTTTTCTGTTAAAGTCATCACTTAGAAAAAACAAGTAAATGAATTTTAAGTCCGGAATGGATAGTCAAAGTCAAATTGTATCTATTGAGAGAGGGGGCTCTTCACGTTCCCTTACAGTTTAGTTCATCTTAGTTGTAAGCTATGCAGACAATGTTGAGAACTGGATCAACTTACAGGATAACTAACATAAGCACTGAGCTCTTCCAAACTAAGATGATCAAAAGTGTCCTTGGCCTTGACAGCCTCAACCAGATTCCCATTGGAAGTCACATAGAATCGGGCAACAATCTCGTCAGGCGATTTACGATCAATACTCGTCAACTGAAATAAATGACGGGCAGAATTAATGAAAATATTCACTTAATTGAATCTGAGTCATGGCTATCATTTGATAGGTTTGCAGAAAAACCATAGCAAAACAGGAACCAGGCATATATGAATATGAATACAGGTTCTGAGGGTGCTCTCACGACGCAGCGAAAGCATGATAATCGGCGCCACGGTGGCAAATAAATATGCGCCGTACTGACACACTATAGGGGACAGGATAGTCGCCAACTGTTGACCATCAACAAGTAATAAAATATGGTAGAATCAATATAACAAAACAATATAACAGTTATAATTTATACGTTCTATGTGGCACCATTTCTTCTCTTATATATAGGGCCTTTTCATAAAATGATTAAACGGATTAACTTAAAACTTTAATCGTTTTATGAATACGCTCACGGATTAAACGGATTAAAGTTTAATCCGTGACTTAAACGGACTAGTTTAATCCGTCGGCCAAAAACCTTTTCATAAAATACCGACGGATTAAACTTTAATCCGTGACGTATTCATAAAATCGGGACGGATTAAAATCTTCGCGGATTAAACTTTAATCCGCGGCCTTTTCATAAAATGATTAAGTTTAATCCATTTAATCCGTCACTTAAAAAACAGTTCAAAATCATTAAAGTTTAATCCTTGTTATTTGCGGGGATTAAATGGATTAAACATCAATTATGTGGTACTGATTCAGTTTGAAGACATCAACTTTAAACCTTCATTGCTCATTCATTATTTGGAGTTAGGCAATAATTTTTATATCAAAATGTAGCTTAACATTTCGTCTTTTTAATGGCTACAATGAAACATATTTTGGTTTTCTAGAATTTTTTTAGCTAATTATAGAACGAGTATAATTTGTCAATTTTTTTGCCGACTGAAGTAATTTTTTGTTGGGGCATCGTTTCTATCACTCGACACTTCTATCAAATAGCTGAAGACCGTTCTTAACAGCTATTTCTTTTAAAATCAAATATTAAAATGACTGCGCAACCCGAATACGGCATACTTTTCTCAACTTTCTCAAGCAACAACTTTAGATAGAAAGCAGCAAAATGAAAGCTGCAGCTAAAAGAGACTCGTAGGTGGCTACTTCCTCATGTTTTGCGTTTTTAAATGTCGTAATTTGCCCAATATTTGAAGTTGTAAAGAGTTGTATAGTATACATTCTACTACTATTTAAAAACTAGTTTAGTATAGCCAGTCTGTCCTTTTGTTGGTGGTATCGTTTTGATTAGTGATTTTCGAAACGCTAATAACTTTCGCAATTTTTGAGTTGGAAACAGCTTTATACATTTAGTTTTAAAGCCTATAATCAGTACATTCGATTCACATCGGTTACCGAAACTATCAAAATTACCAAGATATTTTCCGGCTAAATATTGACCATCAATTTTTGAACATCGATTTCTCGAAACTGTAGAATCGGCCAAAATTTCTTTTTGTGCCTTCATATGAAGGACATGTGGGACATTTTTTGAATTTGGCTCAACAGGTCTTAATGTTCCAGAAATCTGGTAAATGTGCGGTGACACGAAATTTCGCAACTTTGGATTGAGTTTTTCTCGCAAATGGAGAAGGTTTAGCTAAAACCAAGAAACAAGTCCCTCCGCAATAGTGTAAATTTTCGACATGCCGAAAATCACGCGGATCCACTGGGTAGTTTTTCAGAAATTGATGTTCAAAACAAAATAATCGCAGTTTCGCCAAAATGGTTTTTCGGTCATATCTCTAGCTTTAAGCAACGAGCTTCAGCTATTAGCCATTGATAAAATGTGAAATTAGATTGTGTATCGATTGAGTAGAAGTAAACTAAAATTATCCGTAAGATTTAGCAGAGACTTTGAAAAAACTTCTCGAAGATGGCCATTTTTTTGACCTCCAAAATGCGAGACTGGTCCCAAAATCTTAAACAGCCCCGAAATAATGTATTCAGAACGTTCCATCCGCTTTCATAATGAATTGGAGCTTGTAATATGTATAATTTACACAAAGCGATACCAGCACTTCAAACACCTACTGTATTTCTCAAAACTGCAGAAACATCGCAAATTTCTGTTTGTGATCATTAAACTGCAAGAGTTATATACCAAGGCTAATAAAAACATCAAAAATCTAATTTTTGTGGCCATTTTAGTTAACGAAATCCGATTGAAAAATCTTGGTATGTGTAAACTGGTAATGACCCCTCCATATGTACGGTCCAAATTTTATGCTGATAGCTCTTGTACAGAGAGAGAGAGCGTACTAAAATTTTTTTGCGGTTTTTGTTTCGAATTCACAAAAAATCACGTGTTCGCAAAAAATACCCACGGATCTAATTTCAGAATACAGCAAGGAAAATCATCTTTTCTTGCATTAATAAGCATAGTCCATAGAGCTACTATGTAAATAATTTGGATCCCGAAATTTCTTTTGGGTAGGTTTAACTTAGAATTTCGGTCCTGGACCCCTGATCCAAAGTGGATACCCTGGCCCATTCACTTAAGGGATGGTCCATCATGAAAAATTTTTAGGCGACGGATTTCGCTCATTTTCACACATAAGTTAGCCACATATGTCGTGCATATTTAAATTTTGAGTTGTTTCGTTCAGTTCAGTTACGAGCCACCAACTGTGTGCAATTTGAATATGAGCGAGCACAAGGGTGCTGCAGCCAACAGAGGCAAATTTTCGCAAATCAACTCTGCGTTTTTAGCTTATCTTGTTACACAACTTTAAAAACTATTAAGAAAAGCATTTTCGTACAGTTTCCAGCCGGATGGGCTTGATCAGAAGCTTCTCTAAAAAATTTCTCGGAGAAACAAGGCCCTTATTGCTTATTCCTTCTTATTTGATGAAACATTTAACAGCGGTTAACTTAAAATAGAAGCATTTCCGACCCATAGCTCTATTTTGAAAAATTTTAAAAATAGCTGTTTTGAGAAATTCGGGGTTCGAGGGTCCCGTTTGGCACGCTGAGAAGTACTGAACATAGCTATCATCATAATTCATGCTGCAAATAAATCCAGAGACATGAATACACAAGCTGGAATACAAAATAGACAGATTTGGACCTTACTGTTGTCAGAATTTAGCCAAATTTTCGAAAAAACCTAAATTTTGAAAATTTTGCTAAAAATGCCCATTTTTGCTCCAAAAAGATCTGGAAACTGGAAAAACAATGTATCAATGGAACCGCCAATTCAAGTACTACGGAACCCTGGAGTGAGAATTTTTATTTAGGCCTCTGAATTAGAGCAATTTGCAACTCTTTCCGAAGACCCCACATTTCAGCTGCAAGAAACGTTGCATTTTGACGATTTTCCACTGTTTTCGATAAATAAAAAATTTCTAAAAATTTTAGGGGCCTAAATCAAAATTCTACTTCCAGCGTACCGCAGTTTATGATCATAGCTACATTATAAATACAAAATTATGCAGGATTACAACTGTTCGTCGAGAATGTTTTTGGCGCAAGAATAAAATCACCACTTTTTTGTTTCCTATGTTTAACACATGCGGACCTCAACTTTGAGGTGAAATTACTCAACAACGGTAAGAGATACTAGTTTAATTTTAAAACTCGTTAAAATATCCCACTCAAAGATCATTATATGTGAAAATGAGCGAAATCGGAGATGGTCGGAAAATTGACCAAAACTGGGCCCCCCCTTAACCATGTTTATTGATTCCAGGAAGCTTTAGCCTTTATGCCAGAAATTTTTGCTAATTTTTTGCTAATTTCGCTAGCTTCGTAAATACGTGTGAATGTACTCATCATAACTTTCCGACTCCCAAAAGTGCGAAAGTTATAGCGTCTCAAGGAATCACCACAAAAGGATGCCGCCTCCCACCACCACCTTAAATGCTTTAACTTTTAACCACAGTATTTTCAGCGTAACTTTTTCACTTTCCGATAATTATAATAACACGTCGGAGTCACCTTTTAATGGGTAAACAGAATGTGGGAGCAGTTTTGAGAAACTCCATGGGAACTAGAAAATTGTGAATACGTGAAATTCAGCAATATTGCAGATGGCCAAGAATAAACCAAAAATCAACCCCACCATTTTTGGGCGGGTTTTTACGTAATTACAACATATCAATATTGTTCTGGTGCAAAACTAATCTATTCATTAGTAGCAATCTATTGTTAATAGTTAATAGTCTAGCAGTTATAATTCTCAAGCAAGCACTTCAAGAAAGTAAACCAGAAAATCATCATTGTAAAAACGATACAAAGTTAGATTGATATGTGCAATGAACGATTCTTATAGTGATATCATTGTAGAAGTTAGCTATAGTTTGAAGTTGGGCTTGTCACTCATTAACTGAAGTATTTACTATGCTTATACATATTTGCAATAGTGGCACCAATAAGCGAAATTCATATTAATGGAATAGACACTTTTTAAATATGTGAGCTTCATTTGTATTCACAAAATCAGGATTAAACTGACGGACTAAATGGATTAACTTAAACGGCTTAACTTAAACGGATTAAAAGCGTATTCATAAAATACGGATTAAACTACTTAAATGACTTAATTTAATCCATTTAAGTTAATCCGTTTAAGTCGTGGCAAAGTTTAATCCGTTTAAGTAGTTTAATCCATGATTTTATGAATACGTCTTTTAAATCCATTTAATCCATTTAAGTTAATCCGTTTAAGTTAATCCGTTTAATCATTTTATGAAAAGGCCCTAAGGTTAGAAGATTGGCATTTTCTTGGCACGGGATCTATTAAATTCTTTGGGTCCTGGACCTGTTAAAGTTAGGGTAGCGACGTTTCGACCATGACTTCCTAAGGGCTAGGATGTCAAAGAAAATCCTGGGCGAAACGTCATGTGGCCAGAAAAGCCAAATCGTCTTACCTAAGAGAAGAATGGAACAGTTATCTGACAGTTAGGATAGGAGTATTGTCATAAATGAGGAGATACAATGGATGACAAAAGATTCTACTGTCATACTGTTATCGAGTAACGTGCAAATACTTTCGTCTTGTGTCCTACCCTGATGTCCACAACTTCTGACAAATCATCGGATCCCTGGGAATCCGGCAGAAAAAGATTCGTCAATTCCACCGTTCCATTGCCCTGTTGTATTTGCCGGCGCACTGCTCGTTTTCCTCTGACGCCAAGCTGTCTTCTGCGGCCATCCAAATAGCTAAGTCTAAAATTAACTAAAGCTGATTGAACAAACAGCCAACTTGTTGTTGTCTAAAGAAATTAAATTCTACAGAAATTTAAATTTTAACGTTTCAGTTGAAAAACTTCCTGCTTCCTGGTTCTGAACACCAGAGTCGTAGAATATTTTAAATTGATGAGTCTGAATTTTCGAAATGCAGAATTAGTTCATGTTCGAATGAAAAGACAGCAAACAGGTAACACAAAAAACGGGTTCGACAGGTTGCTGTTAGACATCTTTGAAACTGTAATTCCGCAGTTGCAAATTTACACACACATTATCGCAGAAACGGTTAGACAGAAAACTACCAAAAACTCTCAGAAAAGAGAAACGCAATAAATATAGCATATTCTCGACAAAGAAAAACTCATCATACGTACTTTAGTCCTCGTCTTAGTGTCTGGACAAATTCAGGCGTGAAAGTTTGGCTGCTTCGTTTCACTCGAAATCGACCAGAGAGCATGTACGGCCATCCGGGAGGGGCGCTCAGCGGTTCCGCTCTCTGGACTGATTCCAGTTCATTTGAGGTCCAATTTGGATACCCCGTCGGTACCAAAATATATGCTAAAGTGTAAGGGACATAAAAGGCATAATATGGCATTTTCTGCCAATTGTCTTACTCTTTTAACGTTTCAGTATGAAGATTAAGGTTCAATATGAACATTAATACGACGCCAATCAAAGCCTTAAGATAATCTGTCAATCATTGCATCAGCGTTTTAACCATATATCGGTACAAATTAAACGAAGAATTTTGAATGCAAACAACTACAGTTATATAAACGTCAACAAAGGAATCTATCGTTCCATGGTTACTGACTACATGCAAGAACTAAGCTGGAACAAAGTTCTGTAGTTTCATTAAAATCAATACCCACAGCAAGAACTTGTTGGTAAGTACCTCAGGACGACAATATATAGTGCTCTATTTAGACTGCAGGCTAACAAAGCACAGAATATTATCTCTAATATTATTCTACAGACAGGGCCAAAGAGGAGGTTGTGGAAATCTTGAAAATAAGATGCACACATCATTCCGCTTTGAACCGCGATTCTTCACTCACAACAACTACACAGGATAATGTGAGGGTAAAGTACTAATTTCGAATTCTAAATCCTAGCAAGAGTATATAATAACTGAAAGTGTCACAGTCTTATTAGGTATCACCATCTGTACAATAACGGCTGACTCCCCCCAACCAACAACTGAGTATCCAGTAGTAAACAAAGAATTTGGCGGGCTACGCTTGCGTAAGCTCCAAGCAGACACAATTTAGACTATTAATAGAGTAGTTGTGTTTCGAGCTTCAACATGTAACAAACAGAGCGAGTGAGCATACACAATAGGTACTCCACTGTACGGAGTCCACAAGGTATTAGAGATGAGGACGAGCCGTGATTTTCTGAATCGGCTCGGCTCGGCTCGCGAGAAAACGGGGTCGGCTCGGTTCGGCTCGCCTCGCGGTCATACCCAGTTCTGCTCGCCTGGCTCGGGAAAATTTTAAAAGTGGGTTGGCTCGGCTCGGCTCGGCTTGCCAAGCTTGAAATTTAAAATACGTCCCATTGCGTAGAATTTGTAGGATTTAGATGTTGTGTTGGTCAAATTTCTTGACAACAACGTCCAGCTTTTGTGCACTGGTAACAAATTTGGGATTTAAGGTTTTATTACGTATATAATAATTTGAGAAGTACTTGTATCAAGAAGTAAATGAATTTAACCTACTGTCCGCCAATATATACAAAATAATGAAAATGCATTGATTGAATATTTTACATGTTTATATTTCATTTTACACTCACAAAAATTCCATCATAAGCGACCCACTTCGAGCTGCAGAGTTTGCAATTAAGATTTAGTGATATTAGTGTTAGGTAAAAATTTGGCTCTACAAAGGTAGGCATCATTCCGGCGGACACCCATTCATAAAAGTTCCAAAATATATATTAGTGATGAACGCCGAAGAAAATCGCTAAAAAACTTGTATTTTTGATTTTACGCAGCCTTAAAAAGTTTGAAAACTCAAACTGCAAAACTCTTGAAAATTCATTGGAATTTCCATGCAAAACTTTTAAAGTCTAAAAGTTTTGCAAAACTCTAAATTGCTCCCCGCTGATTTAGTTTAAGTTTAAGTTTAAGTTTAAGAATCAGCTTAGTTTTGAACCTTCAAGATTATAATATTTGTTGAATACTAAAAGCAGTTACAACCATATCGCTATCTGATAAAATAAAAATGTTACAAAAATTCAGAAAAACAGAATAATAGATCTTGCAGCTAAAATTCTTTTATATAACCAAAACTGACAAATAAGAATGAAATAAGTCATAAAAAGTCTTTCCTTCTAATAACATTACACACAAGTTGACGTCAAGGTCAGCCTAACATTAAGAAAAAATTCGCTTGGAAGGCAGCAACAAAACTAAAGAAAGAATCAAGAAAGCTAAAGAAAACAGAAAATTAGGGCGTAAAATTCAAAAATAAAAACAGTTTTCACTGACTGACACTGACACTGTGTTTATAAGTTCGAACATTTGGCAGGGAAATTTGGTCTTATTTAATTTTTTGGTTGGCTCGGCTCGGTTCGGAGTTCCAATTCTCCAGCTCGGCTCGGCTCGGGAGAAGTTGTTGCCGGCTCGGCTCGGGAGAAATTGTTGCCGGCTCGGCTCGGGAGAAATTGTTGCCGGCTCGGCTCGGCTCGGCTCGCGAGCCGAGCCGTGAGCCAAAATCCTCATCTCTACTACGTATATCTGAAAGGAACAAGTTAGGTTATGTACCAACTTTTTATTTTACATATACTTTATATATACATATACATATACACATATATATATATATATATATATATATATATATATATATATATACACATACATATACAGTTGTGTGGGGGGGGGCTCAGCCGTTTTTGTGTAGATCATGCACATGCTGACGACTAAAAATGCGACGTCTGTCACACTCTTGGTTATTAAGCAATCTTGAATCCTAGTAAGACTTTTCCACAACCAAAACTCAATGCTTCCTAGTAAGACTTTTCCACTACCAAAACTCAATGCTTTTGGTATTAAATTGTAAAATTTATCAAAATCATCAATAACCATGTTCTTCATGCCATAGTGCAAACATGCAATGCAAAAATACAAGACAGGGTTTCATGCACGGTTAGTGGTGATTGGTGCGATGAATTTCTGGTTCGAATCTTGCCGAAAGAATTTTTGACGGACCCTCCGATACTGCATGCAAAATTTAATTCTTAATGTAAGATTACGAGACAATTCGTTTCTACTCTGTGTCAATTTCTACCAATGAGAGCCGCTATTCAACACAATGTTTGCTATTTAGACAACATTACATGCATTTGAAGACAAATTTAGACAAAATAAAATGTATAAAATGCAAATTCTGTAAAACTGAACGCCAACAAATTTAGTACTACCAAGAGCCAATCGTTTAAAAATAAGGTTCAGTAAATTCATTCAAACACAATGGCTATGTCACCTGGTCGAAAGTATCCAGGAATAATCTGCCCTCCCCCAGTTCCTATTACAGGAATCCCTGCCAAGGTAGCCCCTTCCGGAGGTGCTATTGGAAAGGGAAACCAGGGTACTTGCTCCATGGCTGGTACTGTACCTGGTATTGGCAGATGGCCGTCTTGTGATGTTGTGGTGTTCACTGAAATCACAGCTGCAGCACAATGGACTGGTCCAAGAGACAGTGCAATACTAACGAAGACTAGTACACGCATTGGTGCAAAGTTCACTGGGCAGAATTACACAGACAAAAACACACATGGACAAAATAGTTTCTATAAAAGCCAAATTCAGTAAAATAATCAAAGTCTTTAAATTAAAATATTGTTTTTCATGTGCCAAAACTGCTTTCCGTTCGTAATTTAAAATTTTTTGCTCATACGTTTTCGTCTGAAATAATACTGCCCAAATTAGTCAAACAACACACAAATATTACACTACTCTGGCAAACGTTAGTATAGACACATTTCCTGTTAGTAAACACCGAAACAATTGAAAACAACGGGGTCGCCCTAAAAATTTGTCGTCTATAGGGTCTTGAAATTGAAAGTACAAACTTCTTTTTAAAGTCATGAGTAAATGACTCGAGAATGCAGCTAGTCTTAAAAACTGCAATTTCTTTGCCTGTGAACATTAAAACTATCTGATTTTCAAGTTAATCTTTTTCTAAGGTTTCCATTTTCATTTTAAGTGGTGACTTTTTCATGCCAGAAAATAACCAGTCAAGACAAATTCTTACTTCCTACAGCCGTCGTAACATGTTCAGGGTAACTGATCATAGTTGTACTCAATTGTTGTGCAGGTGCAGTCGTAGTTGTTGTTAAACTTGACGAATCTAGGATACTCGGTGTTGGCGGCGTCGACACAAATGCAGTTGCAGTGGTGCTATTTTGCAGCAATTGCAAAAGCAAGAGCAGTTGCTGTGCGCTGCCTCCCGTATTATCGAAAATGATAGCATTCTGTAGTAATTGTGCCAAATCAAGAGTAGCCGAGCCTTCACCGCGAGCCAGCAGTTCATAGAACGATCTAAGCCAGACGGGTAGGTTAGGATTTTGTAGCTGACCCAGTGCATAGGTTCTGAGTCTTTCACGAACTTCAGGCGTTATCACAAAATTGACAGTAATTACAGTTCTGTTTGCCGGGACTTGGGAAATTCGCTCTTCAAGCTGATTTATCAGCTGAGCGAATTGAGTCAACAAATCTGGCAGCAAGTTGGCAGCGGCAGGTGGAGTAGCTGTCAGTTCGCTAGATCTGTACAGATCTAGAAGCTCCAGTAAATTCTTCCACAAATCTGCCGGCAGCGACGCCAAGATGTCTTGTGTCGAAATCTCTTCCTCGGTTAACTTCGTATATTCGTTGACTATATTTTGCAGTACCCGCAGAAAGATAGGCAGTAGAGTTCGTTGAGACTGCGTTAGTGTAATCGAGCTAACAGAATTATTAAGTCGTTGCAGAATATCTACTGCTGTGGCAACTAGCATTACCTCTGTTTCCAGTTTAGCCACCTGATAATAACTGGCATTCGAAACCCCACCAACAATTTCTAGCAGAGTTAACAGCAGTTCTTGGTTTCGTTGCTGTGACGGAGTCAATGTGCCTTCATCAAAAGGAAAAATTGTAAGATTTAAAGTTTGCACCAAGCGTCCGATTTGACCCACAAAGCTGTCATTTCGCAGCAAGCCAGTTAAAGTAGCCCCAGGATACAACAGAGAAATGTACTCCTTTTCAATGCTGGATACCACACCGACACTTGACGCAAATATGCTTGAAAGACTACCATTGGCTAATATTGGTTTGGCCTCTACAGTTAAATTATACCGTTCCAACAGTGCCAAAAATTCAAACCATAGTACTAGAAATCTGTCCGCTTCTCCCGGCGCTGTGGGAGGTAACGTAAGCCCCGCATTTAAATCCTCAGTCGACACCGGTGTTGTTAAAAGGTCAGCTGTAGTAGAACCCTCTGCTTGGGTAGTTTCACTCTCTGGAGCCGTTGTTATCGTTGCCTGAGTGGTATCCACCTGGTCTGGCCAGGGTGGTACTGAAAACTGAGTGATAATAAAATCGCCATCACTTCCATTGCCCTGAGCCGACTGATTCAGTGGCGGCTCACTGATCGCTTGAGCCACAGTGGTCGGCGATCCAATGTCTGTTTTTGCTGTTTCAGGTCTGGCAGTGACGGACGAGGGCAACGTAGGCTGGCCTAGAGTGATCCCAGGTGGAGTCAGACCAGGACTATCCTCCGAAGGCGCCACTGAGGACTGATCAGGAAGATCTCGTTCGGACACTCCTGGTTCCGTCGTTGACTGCGGTTCCGGTATGACGGCCGCGGACGTTTCCAGCTGACTGCTGGTTGTTCCACCTAGACCACCGTTTTCTATCGTAACCTCCATCGTTCCCGGACTCAGAACCCCCAAAGACTGAGGTGTCGGCGGGGGCTCAGGCTCCAGTCCAGGAAACAAGGCACCTATTCCACCGGGACCGATAGGTTGAGCAGGAGTAGTTGTAGTCAGATCAGCACCACCCTCAGCAAGGGCCGAAGTTGTTGTTTCCTGACCAGGTTGAACTTCTCCTACAGATGTAGAAGTAGTTTCTAATACTCCAGCCGCACTGGGATTTGTTGTTGTGGTCAAGCTAGAAACAAAGGGACTTGCTGCAGGCTCTTGCGTCGTTGTGTACGTAGTTGTTGCAGCCCTAATGATTGTTGTTGCAGTTGCAGTCGTTGTGGGTGCAGTGAGTGGTGCAATGGTTAGTAGTTGAGTTATGGCAATGGCTGCCGTGCTAGTGTTCAGTTGACTCTGCGGTGGTGCAAGTGTAGTCTTACCTTCAACTAGTGAAAAGTTCTCCAAGTCCAAACCTGAAGTAGTAGGTCCCTGTGATGTGGGAGGGGGTGAAGTAGTTTTAGCCACCGTGGGCACCCGTGTGGGTGTCGTTGTTGGCAGTGTGGTTGTGGCGGTAGTAGTAGTAGTAGCAGTAGTAGTAGTTGTTGTTGTTGGTACGGCAACCGGAATTGTGGTTGCCACAGGTAAGGGTACAGGTGTAAAAACGATAACCGGGCGATTGGTTATGGGAGGAGGAGGGAAAACGGGGAAAGGGGGTTCCACTGTCCTAATGAACGAGGAGACGCCTAAAGACGGAAAGGGTGGAAAGTCGGGAGAGGGCGCCTGGTCAATCTGAATACTGGTATTTCCAGTCAAAATATCTATAAAGGGTCGACCTCCCAAAAGATCAAGACGACCCAAGGCAGTGGAAACGGAGACCTTGGTTTGTCGACTAGTAATGAGAGCTTTGGTGGCTATCAACTCCCCCAGAATTTGAGTGGTATCCGGCACTACTTGCAGGAATACTCGATCCGAAGTTGCATCGATCTGCAGAATGTCACTGGCGCTGGCTGAATCTCCGCCTATGGTTGTGGACAGAGTCCCACCTTCTGGCAAAACTCTCATAAAGGACGGTTGTAAAGTCTGTACAGTAATGTTGCGCTGCTGACGAGGAACAGTCACTGTGGCATTGTCAGACATTACAACCAAACGGTCGTTGCTCAGTCGAATGCTGAAGGGCGACATTAGAGTGGTGACTTTTATACGATAGGTTCCGGTATAAACAGTAACAGTGTTATCAACAGTGCTAACCTCAGTGATAGTATCAGCGTAGCGAATTCGAACTGTACTGCGAAACAACTGAATAATGGAGGTGGCCTGTGAGGTAAACGCGTTCACAAACAAATCTCTGAAACCTTGCTGATTTCGCTCAGAACGAATCTCAATCACATCAACTATCCCAGCGGTATTCCAGGACTGAAGGGTCGCCAAGGACTGTTCCGGAGCATCGGCCATGATTTGAGCTATCTCCGTTTGTACTGCCAAATTTGTAGGTCCAGAAGCAATGATAGTTTCAGTTTCAGTTTCAGTTGACCCCGGCGGGACTCTATTCTTATTGACATACAGTTCTGACTGGGTTGTATTCATCTGTATGACTGTAGTTTGACTGTTATTAACATAGATTCTGGGGCTGGCGACCGTTATATTTACATAGGATTCTTCTGGATGTATTCTGACATTGGATTCGCCAGAAATCACCTTAACAGCCTGCTCTGGCTCAACAATGTCCACTATAGACTCGTGGGAGGTGATATTTATGATCTGACGTATGGTGACATTTGACTGACTTGAGTTGACGTGAACGGAGGCCATGGACATCATAGGCGATGGCAGTTGACGCTTGACGCGCGTTTTGAGCACCCATGTCCTGATGCAAGCATCCGACTGGACAGTAATGCAGCTGTGAGCAACAACTATGGCAGTGAGATTTAGGAAGCAAGCGAGCCATGTGGCTATTCGCCACGGCAGTAGTGGGCCCTCCGCCATGCGGGAAACGTCAGGCACCCATTGCTTTCCAATTGTACCTAAAACAGGGCTAAATGGTGATGTTATTTTTCATAATTTGTTGGAGCTCTGATATAGGAACTCTAGAGCAGTAAAAGGCTTTTAATATATTAGTTAATTCTACCTTGCACAGGGCTAAAAGCACTCTAAAAATTTCACACGTCTGTCACAGAAATTTAACTGTCTATAAATAATTTTTGGTTCGTTTTAAGAAAAACTCACCTAATATTTGAGAACGGCTTGACTATCAAGCCATGCTAAGCGCTATGATAATAGGCATTATGACGAGCCTCCATTAGGAATACATCCACGAAGCATCATTCTATCACATCACAAATAATACTTGGGGCACAGCATGATGCCAAGAAAGGTACATACATCATAATATTATCTAAGAGTTTAAGATAAGACAGGACGCAGATAGAAGAAAAGGCTTGCTGAGTTCTACTTTCCCTGGTTTCTAGGTAACACATACCTAAGTTCAGGATTTTCGTGACACAAAGCGGTACTGATGAAGACAAAAACTTCGGGGATAGTCTCGGCTTCTTTTGATAATTTGCGACACTGCGTTCCACTAAGCCGGCTCGTTATTAGAGGTATACTGCAGTTGCCTTAAAACTTATAGAAAGCCATATTCACCCTCGTGTCAAAACTGCTCACAGTAACTCAGCTGTAGAGAAAGCAAGCCATTTAGACAAAGTGCCCTCTAGGATAATTTTCACTAAGACTGTAGAAATAATGCTCCTATATTTTAGCACTTTCATTTTATTAGTCCTCACTTCAAACACATTTCATGCACTGTTGGAGGCAAAGCACCTATCGTGTGCAACAGAGCACGACATACTACGATCTGCCCAAGGTGCTCATTCCAAGGGACTGCTGCTAGAAAGTTACAGATCCTAAATTCACACACTGTTCCAGAACATATCGAAACTGTAACTACGGAGAGAAATTTATGTAATCGCATGGATAAACTGGATGGGAGTGAGATATGTATAACATTTATAACGCTTTCAACTTAGAACTCGGCAAGTTTTAGGCAAACGCAATGAAAGTTTCACATAATTCTTGCCTAAATCACAAATCTAGAATAACACAAAACTTAGAACCAAAAGCTCTAAGAGGGGGATTTATGCATTACGAATGTGAATCAGACTATAGAGTCTAGACTAAGTTAGTTAGCCAACATTATGTAGCCAACCACAACTAAGTGTCCAATGTCCATGTATAAGCTTGTAGAGAAAGCAATTACATAAATTAGCACAAACTGAAACTGTTTGGAAAGTTAGTTTCTCAAATCATAGCAACCAAATCAAATCCGTCAATGTAACAACGAATTAATTCTTTCAACTGGAAAAGTTTCCCTAACTCAACTTTCAGAAAATAAAAGACTAGTCTAATCAATTTCGCTGTCTAAATACTAATAAAATAATGCTTAAAAATTAAAAGTGGCAGCATAAAAATGCAGAGATCTCCAAGAAATACTAAAATTATGCAACATGCGTGAGATTCTGTTGGCTTATTCTACTCATGTCAATAAAAGAGCTGTATTCCCGTTTATGAGCAAAGTCAGACCAAAAGAATAGGTCTCAAAAACTGTCAAGGTGTATCAGATATATACGCCGCGCAGGAAATCATAGAAACCTCTTGGAGCACATGGAACTTTAGTTACCACGCGACCAGACCTAACTATGAATGAGAGGGACTCGCTTGGCGGCTGTTACAAAACAGGTGGAATTAGAGTGGAAAAGAAAACCTCTTACATATATGCGTATTGATTAAGTGATGTAAGCTAAGTTTACCTGAGCATATATATACATCTACAGGAGAGCTGTGCTCTGAGTTAAGTATATAGTAATACAATGAGGGGTAGAAAATATTTCTCTGTGCTCAAACCAATACTCACTTAGTTAATGACAACATAGGAGAATCATTAAAGTTTCTCATAAGTAGGTAGGCAAAGCATCTTAACATTCACAATTTAAAATGTCTTTAAGTCAAAAATGAGTGTAAAGAAGAGAAAGCTATTGAAAGAAAGATTACATTTTTCTCTTTCTTCATTCCTTTTCATGCAACTTATGATTCAATTTTAGCTAAAAATCTCATTTGAACGCGACATAAAATAAAATAAAATAAACACTGACTGTAGTTATATATAAACGCTGAGTCTTTACTTACAACCATATATACTCCATTTATTTTACCAAATTGAAGTAACAAGTTGGTTATGACGAGTAAAATTCTTAGTTTTCATCGAAACGGGTCTCCATATTAAGGTCTTGCTCACTGGGTCTTCGGTTATTAGAAGTTAACAGAAAAGATGGGATAATTCCATATATAGTAGTGCTGTGGATCGGATCGGATCGGCAGCCAAAATCACCTACCTATCCGATCCGCGAAATGGCCGGCGATCCGATCCGATCCACCCCCAGATCGGCCCGATCCGATCCGGCAATAATTTTAAACTTCAATGTAGACACTTCAGTTGCTATATTTACCTTTCCATTTCCTAGTATTTGTCAAAGCGTCGCATCTCAATCTTATTTAAAATTTTTTAAACTTCAGCTACAGACTAATGTGCACTATATAGACTACTGTTAACTGCAGCAAATAGGAAACGTTAACGGGCAATGCTAGTCTACTGCTGGTGAGATCGGCTAATGCTCTTGTTGTGACAAGGAAACGTGATGAAGAAACCTACTCTGATTTTTCAAACAAAATAAAAATGACTGTTTCAAGCTTAAGTTTAATCAAGAATAAGGCTGATGAGGTCCTATGTGAAGGCAAGCAATCCGATACTGATTGATTAATCATTAACGTATGTACCCTCAGCACACCCACTGCTTGAGCTGGACCCAAAACATTTTGAGTCATGATCCTTGGGTGGAGTACTTCTTTCCTGATCCACCCCTTACTCTTCTTTGAGATCCGCTCTGGATTTTTCTGAAAACCAATTTTAAACTGGTGTGCGGGAGGGTAGCTCTGCACACCAATTTGAGTCATGGGACGACATTCTGCAGAAAGTTTGCAAACTTATTCATTCGTCTTCATGATGACCCACTCATCAAAAACAATTCAAATTCCTTCAATTACAAAAAATAATAAAAATAAAAAATTGGCCTGAATTTTACTCAATCTGTAAAACTTGTAATGGCTAGTTTGCTTCCCGTCCGTGAATTTTTGGTAATTGTTTTGTAAGAATCTTCTAACACGTCTAAATCTAAGTAGGCATAATGTGACACTAGAAAATCAGTTTATACTTGTACTAAAATCTGCTTAGCTTGGTTATCCTTGCACTTTCAAAGCGAATAGTGCACGAAAAATGGTAGATTTTACATATTACTTCTAGACTGCTTCGGCTGTTTCGAAAACATTGGCCTGGTAATGTTTTGTGTGCAATCCACCTATCAAAAGGATGAAATAAGAGAATACAAACGGCTGTAGAGTCTAACTCAAGTGGAAAAAATAATAAAAAACTGCTACTCCTGCGTCGGAATTTTCAGTTTGAATCCTTCAATACTCACTTCGAGTTGTCCTATTATTACCAATGGTCACTGCATGCTAACTAGGCAAAGGTAAAACAACTCGTGTCTGCTGGGCACTGGGCACGCGGAGGGCGATCTCTGTTGGATCAGTGTTTAAAACGCAAAGGCAATCTTAAAAAATTTATTCAGAAAACAATAAAGCATTAACGTCAACAATGATTTAGAAACACGACTATCAAGGAAAACTAAAAAAAACAAAATTTGTCAGTTTACTAAAAAGGTGTCTTTTGTCCAGCAAACTTTCGATCAGCATCTTCATCGAGTTCAGGTGATCCAGAAAACTCGAGGTCATCCTCAAGACTTGAAGCGCTCTCACGATTAGGTGTTGAGACGACAATCACCCTCTCTGAAAATGAAAACAGCTAAATTAGCAATAAACCATAACATGAATGTGTATAAAATGGGTAAGATCATTAATAATTTAATCGAAACGAAAAAAGAGAATTTTCTCAGTACTAGAATAGTGAATGCATTGCATGGAATAACCTTTCAATAGGTGTAGTTAATTCTGTTTCTCTCGATGTCTTTAAATGCTCCCGACATACGTACTATTGACTTATGCACTTATACCAAAATATTCTATGATTCTCCATACAGTCTTATGTACTCATATAATTTTGTATTACTAATTCTTAGTGTATCTAATATCCAATTGTAGCTGTTTATCTTCTTTTTCGGGAATTTTTATTTTTGCGATGTATATAATTTGTGTCCTGAATTGACTGGGCGTACGTAAGTAGTTGTAACTTCAACTCTGTGCGGCCTTTTTCAGTAAACTTTTTTACATACACTGTACACAATTTGTGTGTTTTACTGAATAGACTAATTGTTTGTGTAGCGGTAAAAAGGACTAACGTGACATATTGAGCTCTACCCGTTAGACTACGGCGGGTGTGGCTTTTTCCCGAAATTTTGACGTAGGCTTTTTTCCCGACTGACTATATTTCTAAAAAGTACATAAATGTGGAATGTACCACAAAAATCGTAAACTCAAAATCATAGAATCGGATACAAGAAAGTAAAATGCTCCTCCGGAGCATGGAAAAGTAATATGGGTGGATGGGGTGAGGTTGCGAAATCAAGAGAGGACTAGCTTTGAAAACGCTTAATATGGGCTAGGTTGTAAAAGAAAGGAGGACTAGGTTGTGGGCGAGCTAATATGGGCACAGCGTCGCCGAACAACCCATATTCGCGGGCTGTAAATATTATACATTCATCTATATCGATTTCTAGACTTTAAATTATGGCTCCAGATTCTAAATTAGATGATATATATAATCTATATCCGAATATTCGACTTCCATGTATTATACAGTCAGACTTTTCCTTCGAGAAAGCCTAAGCTTACTAGTGTTCATTTTATGCATTTATATACAGACAGCATATTTAAAGAATAATTTCATAGCGATTGTCATTGACTGCAACCCTGCCGGATTGAACCAATGGTTTTACCGCCACATCCCTATCTTTCTGTCCGATACTTGTCATAGTCCAACTAAATTTAAGGTATATATATATATATGGCTAGCCTAAAACTGACCAGGCAAACTACTACGTTCTCGCAGATTATCCATTCAACATTTTTACTCTAATGTTGGCCGTTCTATATGTGACAAACGCTGAAGCGAAGCGTGCAAGCCCGCGAATATGGGTTGTTCGGCGACGCTG
>JASAND010021274.1:0-22697 GCA_030248195.1 Trissonchulus latispiculum | reverse complement strand
AGACAGATCCGAGCTGGCTGGCCTCTTCTTGGACAACGAGACAGGAGCTCCAGAGACTAGTTCTCTCTGGGCAAGAGCGCTCACCGCGCCCATTGGCTCTCTCCTGTTCGGACTAAGGCTTCGGCCTTACTGACTGCAGGCAGGCGTTTTTGATTATTTCTTTACAATTAATGCCTTGTATCCTTCGTGGATCCGCCTGCTTGCCCCCCCCGCGTTTACCGTAATTTCTTGCGACATAAAATTACTCGATAACTGATATGTCAGTGGGGAATGGGAGACGGGGGTCTACCGACCGGACCCTCATTTTTCACTAAGCAACATCCAGCCTATGTTTTTGGAGAGATTGAATGTAATGATAAATTAGATTTTAGAAATAAAAATTTTCAAAAAAATGTTTTATGAGTCTAGCTAATTCACGGATCCGAAGCCAATTCTACGTATAGGAAGCAGTGCCTTTTCCAGCATTTTACCATAAAATGACGATTTTTTGGCTAAAAATTTTGATTTTAATAAAAAAATTTGAAAACAACCTAAATATAAACATATATACCAATAACCTCGTGCCGCATTCGACACCAAAAACAAAACCAAAACACCAAGAAGTAGTGCCAAGGGTTAGTGTGACCTATCAAAATTAAGCTGAGAGACCCAGTAAGCTTGCAGTCAGTCGAATTAATAAGGGCACAGCCTCGCAAAAATACAACCTCCAAATTGCATTTCACTGTCATGATTATTGTAGGCGCATTTTCAAAAGTGAAAACATGCAAATACAACGTACCTTATTTCTGAGCGTGAATCGTGGTATGCCGTAGACCACGGAGGCACGTCGAATACCCAGCCGGCCATGAATGATATCCTGAACGGCAGCCTCCAGGTCCTGCAGGGAGTAGTTACGTTTCCCGGCCGACCTGCTGCAGGTAGCAGTTGTTGAGGGAAGCGGATACCCCGCCTTTAGTCGAAGCAGAGTGAACCACAGTCTGCTGGAACAACGGCGGTGCTGTGCTGTTGTTTAACGGTTGATGATTGCCCATGTCTATAATTTAGCATCAGTGAAATAGGACAAGAATAAAAATGCTCCGATGGACCATGAAAAATGCAATATGGCATGGAGTTGAGGCTTTAAACGTTAGACATATAAATAGGTTAGTTAAACTAGGTTATAAAACATTAATATGGGAGTATCCAGAAAGTGTACAAGAAGAAAAAGGAGATATCGGGAGGGGGGGGTCGTCTGGCTTATTTTTAGGTCAAAATTTATTGGTGGGGGCGATATGGGGGGCTCAAAGTTGCCCCCCCCATCGATGGGGATCACCAAAAAAATGGGGGGCATCTTTTGGAATTGCATTGCATTGCATTGCAAAATTTTTACGTTTTTTTGTGTAAAAATTGCGAAAAATCGCTAAAAAATGACTAATTTTAGGTGTTTTTACGCTATAATAGCAAAAATTTCTTTAAAAATCCGACGAAGCAGGAAAAACTGTTTTCAAAAATTAGCAAAAAAATGGTGAAATCAGGCAATATTTAGGGTTATGTGTGGAGGTCAAAATTCATGGGGGGGCTTTTATGGGGGGGGGACCTCGAATGGGGGGGAGGTTGCCGAGTAGGGGGCCCCCTCACCCCCCCCCAGTAAAAATAAGCCAGGTCGTAGTTTTCGTTGGACTTTCTTTCTGCAAACAAAATGCACTTAATTCAACAAAAAAATGGTTAATTAACCAACCAAAACCACAACAATGACCTGCCTGCCTAAAGCATGAAATGAAGGAAAACTCACTTAGCATCGTGGGAAGTCCACTGCTACTCAGCAAAGCATTGGCCAGATTGAGGTTGAGACCTGGGGGTAGACCTCCACCCCCACTACCAGTACCATTATCGATGGGGGCCGCACAATTTGAGGACTGAGTTGACGTAGAGGTTGAGGTTGAACCATCACAGTATCGTTTCGCAGCCCCTGACTGTACTGGATGCTGTGAGGTGCAGTTGTTGTTGCTGCTTAAAACATAAAGAGGTAAGTGAAACTTATTGTAAACGATCAAAAAACACTACTACGAAAAACTCTACAAGGAATGCTGTTCATAGTTTTATTCTATCGTCTCAGCTATATCCTGATAAATCGAGAACTACATAGTAGAGATCTGGGTTTCCTTTAGTGGGGGGGGGGGGGTGGGGGGGGCGCCCCCCACTTTTTGTCCCCACCCCCACTCACTATAGGGTGCCCAGAAAATGCCAAATTTTAAGGATTTTTGGTCAAACAAAATATTCAAACATTTTCCGGCTTCGCCGGAATTTTTTGGTCAAACATCGTCTATTTTGGTACTAAAACTAGATTTTTGAGCACTTTTTAGCTTAGTTGTAGCAGTACGTATACGTAGAAAACACGCAATTTTTACCGCATTTTTAGCATTTAAGCCCATTTTATTCCCCCCACTTTTGGTCTCCCCCCACAAGTGGGGGGGGATCCCCCCCCCCACTTTTTTGGCCTAGAGAAAACCCAGGAGATGCACGGGGCCGCCTCTACCGGAGCCCGGGGCCTGGCAATTAGGGGTCCAAAATCCAAACGGGAAATTTTCAAATTTTCTTGAAAATTCAAATTTTGCAAAACTTTCTGGTATACAGACGTTACTGTTGTTGTTTGCATTCAAATCGGTAAGAAACTGTGACATTTTGACCTAATTTTGACTTTTGAAATTTCGAAATTTTGGTCAAAAAATGTCAAAAATCTAAAAAATGACGCAAAATTTTGGCCCCGGTCAGGACCGGTGCGTAACCAACGGGGCGGGAGCCAGGTCCCGGTGCATCCCTACTACATCATTTCATCGATAACATAATATCCGAATTTTCAACGTATATTTTGTTTACACTTATCTAAAAAAGCTAAAAAATCGAAAAACAAACTCCGAACAAATTGAACTTCTTACCCAGTAGATGTTGAACCGGTCTCGCAGCAACCGGCCATCCCACTTCGACCACTGGCCGAACCAGGAGGACAGCAGTTTTGACCACTCGTACTGTTAGCTGAGTGTCCGCTCAGGTGATGATTGGTCATTGTCGACGAATTTGAGGTGGAGGAGGTGGGGGTGGGTCGATTTTGACCGCAGCCCAGCTTTCGAGTCCCAGACGAGCCATTTCCCATCACAGATCGAACCGATAAATCCAAGGGTTGTTGTGACGACTCCCCCACCAACCGATTGTGCTGCAGGCTGGCAGCACTGGAACCCCCTGTCGTCGTGTTGGTAGTTCGACTTTTAGTACACTGCGGCGTGAGCGTTCTACCAGCGGCGGACACAGTCAAATTCACAGCACTAACACTAGTAGAGTTATCCTCAACAGCAGTAGCAGCAGTAGTAACAGAATGGGAGTTCCGCTCCCCGCGCTCTCCGCCACGCTGACGTGAGGAGCGGGCAGCGGGGCGCGGCTCCGGATGGGGTGAAGGGGGCGCCACACCGGTGCTCCCGGGGGTTGCTCCGCTCCCAGGGGGAGTTAGGAATAGTGCCGCAGCAGCGGCAGCATTGAACTGGTGACAGAGCACGGCAGCCGTACCAGGGTCTGTGGTTCCTGCGGTGCCGCTAGCCGCTGCCGCCAGCAGTGGGTGTAGCGTGCCACTGGAGGCAGTGGGGGTACCGCCGGCGCCTAACGAAGGAGTAACGCCTCCGGGAGCAGTAACTGCTCCAGGTGTACCGCCGGGTGCCGTCGGGGTAGAGTAATAGTTTTGAGCAGACAGAAGGGACTGCTGAGCTGACCAGATCAGTTGATTTAGATAGGTTGATGCTGCAAAAAAGTAAACAAAAATAGAAAAATTTATACATACATACAAAACAATAAATCATTTACAAACTTAGGGGGGGGGTCCATTTTTGGCCGATTTTTCTACCATCTCCGCTTTCGCTTTTCACATGTTTGGTGTCTGAGGGATATTTTAATGAGTTTTTGAAATTAAAGTAGGATCTCTTATTATTGTTGAGTAATTTTACCTCAGAGTTGGGGGTCTGCATGCGTTAAACATAAGAAACGGAAAAAGTGGTGATTTTATTCTTGCGCCAAAAAATCTCTCGATGAACGTTCATGAATTTGTATAATTTTGTAGTATTTAGGTTGTAGCCACGATCATCAACTGCGGTATCTTGGAAGTACAATTTTGATTTAGGCCCCTAAAATTTTTTAAAAATTTTTTATTTGAAGTAAACAGTGGAAAATCGTCAAATTTCAGTGTTTCTTGACTTAAGTAGGCGATTCCAATGATACCAATTGTTGCATTATTCAGCTTCGAGATTTGTTGGCGCAAAAATATGAATTTTTACCAAAATGTTAGAAATTCCCTTTTTGGACAACCAGGCAGGAGCTCCAGGGAATAGTTCTCCCTGGGTAAGAGCACGCACGGCGCCCATTGGCTCCCTCCTGTTTCGGACTAAGGCTTTGCCTTAGTGACTGCAGACAGGCGTTTTTCATTATTTCTCTATGATTAATGCTTGTATCCTTCGCGGATCCGCCTGCTAGCCCGCGTTTACCTCATTTTCCTGATGTAATTGAAAGCCCTTCTCATTGTAGGGAAAGCGCTATTAAATGTTTCATTACAATGTTGAGGACAGGGGCCTTGTTTCTCCGAAAAATCCTTTAAAGAAGCTTCTGTTCCTGCTCCTCCGGCTTGACACCTTACGACCATGCTTTTACTAATAGTTTTTAAAGGTGTATAACAAAATAAGCTAAAACATGAAGTGGATTTGCGAAAATCTGTCTCAATTGCCTGCAGCAGCCTCGTACAACCTCATATTCAAATTCCACAGAGTTAGATGATGTTAGTTGATGGCTCGTAACTTACGGAAAACTGAACGAAACAACCCAAAATTTAAACTTGATATCCACGATCCACGACGCATGTGAGACAAGGAGTTGGAGGAGGTACGAAAATTTGACTAAAATAGGCAGATGGATTCAGTGACCACTTTGGCTAAGGATGAGTATATAAAACTCCAATAAAGCCAGAAAAATCTTCAAAAATTTGGCTTTTCGAGCCGTTACCAGCAGTTAGGAAGCCGCAAGCAGAGCGCTGTACCTGCAGCTGATAACAGAGAGACTGCCAGCTGTCACACTGTTATCTATATCTATTACGTAAGTACTTTCTTTCGGTCTTACCAAGATTATAAAGAAATAATGAAAAACGCCTGCCTGCAGTCACTAAGACCGAAGCCTTAGTCCGAACAGGAGAGGGCCAATGGGCGCTGTTACCAAGATTATCGGTCTTACCAAGATTATTATAGTTGGCAGAGCAGTAGTCATAGAAACTGGCTGCGTTAGCAGCCCCTCCCCCGCTCATATCCAAACCCGCCAGACTACGATACAGAAGAGCATCAGAGCTCGTGCTGTTGCTGGGGGAGCCGCCCAGAGCCCCTGGGGGGTAGCCTGGGGGTGGTCGGGCCCCAGCCCCAGCCCCAGGGGAGCCCAGAAGTTGGAGGGGAGAATCCTTGGTCTGAAATAGATCCGCAAAACTGAACGATTGGTGTTGGTGTTGGTGATGGTGAGAAGCGGCGCTGATGTTACCACTACCAGTGCTGGACTGATGAAGAAGATTATTGCTCTAGAATCAAAGACAAAAAACTTAAAAACTTAAAAGAATAAAAATACAAAAGTCAAACAGACGAACCAGAGTGAACAGTTCACTTAACATCCCAAAGGTTCTCAAGTAATTAAATATCCCACCCACACCCCTATAACTTTCGCAAAATTCAACCAATTTTAAGCTCGAATTTTGCACGGCGGCATTCGAAAACATTTTTAATCGGTTGGTGAATTTTAAAATCTTCTAATTAGTTCCCGAAGTGGTTCCAAGTTCCATAAACAAGAAAAATCGCTAAGGATTACACAAAACTGCCAGAGAATTTTGGAGTTGACATCTTCTTTTAAAATCGAAGATATATTATTTTCTTTACGATTTAGGGAGAAATTTAGCTTTGTTCATTAATCAACATTTATTATGAAAACCTTTTCTCTTGTACCACACTTTCTGCAAAGGAGTACACATACCTCTGCTAGATGGGACCCGGTACCGGTACTGTTGCTGAGAGGACCCGTGGGCAGGGTCCCACCGCTAGGGCGTTGTGGGGGCAGGGTACCACTCCCAGTCCCATCCGGGGGGTGGACCTGGGGGAGGGCAGATGGGGTCGAGGTGGGATTGGAATTGGATCCTCCTCCTCCTCCTGCGCCGGTTGTACCCATCCTATAGCCACCGCAGAAGGCGCATTGCTCTGAGGGTTCCCAGTCTTTTGGCTCACTCTCTAAAACACACGAGAAAAAGTAGACAGAAAATAAAACAAACAAACAAACAATCCAACAAACAAACAAACAAACAAACAAAAGAAGGGAAAGAAAAAAGCTAAATATGCGTAGATACGAGGACTGGATGGTTTTAAGGAAATTTTTAGGTAACTCCTCCCACGGCCCCCCACCCCTCTCCAAAACAGTTGGGGAAACGGGCAGGGGTTCACCCGAAATTTCAAAGAGGAAAGGAAGGCTTATGTCGATCTGAGTAGGGGCAAACGCTTTCTTCTGTTTAAAGGATTAACTTAATGACTCTGTCCACTTGAAATCAGCAGGGGTCAATTTCTTTCCAGTTCTATCAATAGTACAGTTCAACTCTGATGCACTGGACAGAAATAAAGGACAGAAATAAAAAGGGGGTGAGTGTTAGCTACATGAAATTGTATTTGTACTTATGTATTTCATGTATTAGTAAATAGATTTCACTTATCAGTTTGAAATTTCTTGAAATTATTAGGAATCTAATTATATATCAATCGATTGAGCGAATAGTTATTTAGTTTGTAAAAACATGAATAAATATTAATCCGTTTTTAAAGGGAACTAAGTTAAATTCTAATAACTTTCGAATTTTACGATTTATATACAACTTTAATGTTTTACGGTAACATTATTAGAAACAATAATATAGTAATATTAATGTAAACTTATAGTTTTTAATAAACTAGAAAGCTAAAATGTAACTCTGCAACAAGTTATTGTAGCAGCAGTTTTTGGTAATTAATTTCATTCTTAATAATTTTAACTTTACTTCATACAAAACACGTTTTTAACATTCACTCCCTTTTTATTTCTGTCCAGTGCATCAGAGTTGAACTGTACTATTGATAGAACTGGAAAGAAATTGACCCCTGCTGATTTCAAGTGGACAGAGTCATTAAGTTAATCCTTTAAACAGAAGAAAACGTTTGCCCCTACTCAGATCGACATAAGCCGAAAGGAATTTCAGAAAAAGAAACTTAGGATAAAGAAGAAGGAAATTGGCAAAACAATAACACAAATTCAAGTGCTTGTCCGACAAAACTTCCTCAAAAACAAAGCAAGCCAGAAAAAACGGATTTTTTTGCAATTTTAAAGAAACATGATAAAATGAAAATGTTTTGGATTATGGGGGGAGAGAGGTATGAACATTTATATATGGAAGCTTTCAGGGGAACGATATCAACCTCTGTCCGCTGGAAAACAAATTTTGCCTCCTTTTCTTTACTATCGAAACCGACTACGCACATATACATGTATACATACACAAGGCCGCACCCAGGGGGGGGGGGGTTCAAGGGGTCTAGACCCCCCCTTTTGGGATGACAAAATGGAAAATTTTTGATATTTTTACGGCAAAAACAGCTATTTATAAAACATTTTTGCGCCTTCGGCGCGAACATTTTGAAAGAAATAAACGTCCAATGTACTGTTTTTTGGCAAAAATGCAAAAATTCTTCAACTTCTGGGGAGCTCCGCCCCCCAGACCCCCCTTGCGTTTGACCTTGGACCCCCCCTTTTTCAAAATCCTGGGTGCGGGCCTGTACATACACACACACTAGCGTAGCCAGAAAAAATTTCGGGGGGGGGGGAATGCAAAATTTTTCGGGGGGTCTGGGGGGCGCTGCCCCCCAGGGGCCGATGTTATCAAGCGTCTCAACACGGGTTGAAACCTCAAACCGGGTTGAGATTGGGTTGAAACCTTTAACCCCGGTGTTATCAAAATCGGGTTGAATTAACTCGGGTTGAAATAACCGGGCTGAGTTTAAAAACTGGGTTGAGATATATCGAATTAACACAGATTAAGATAGGTCAACCCCAAAATGTTTGATAACACTGGGTTGAGCATCGGAGTTTTAACAAACCCCAAAATTTTAGGGTTGAACCCAAAAATGGGTTCAACCCGGGTTGAACTCAACCCAATTTTGATAACACTGGCCCGCCCCAGAAGCTGAAAAATTTTTCATTTCGTGACCATCGTGGAATCTTTACAGAGCATTCTTTGAAATTGCAATAATATTTAAGGCGCAGTGTGTGTTCATGCACCCAAATGATGCAGAAGGTGGTAAAAGTACATCAAATAGGGTAATTGGTACTCATTTTTTAGTGCGAAACACGTATTATAATGGTATATCTCACACACACACACACACACACACACACACACACACACACACACACACACACACACACACACACACACACACACACACACACACACACACACACACACACACACACACACACACACACACACACACACACACACAAACACACACACACACACACACACACACACACACACACACACACACACACACACACACACACACACACACACACACACACACACACACACACACACACACACACACACACACACACACACACACACACACACACACACACACACACACACACACACACACACACACACACACACACACACACACACACACACACACACACACACACACACACACACACACACACACACACACACACACACACACACACACACACACACACACACACACACACACACACACATATATATATATATATTTCGCGCCGAAGGCGCGAAAATTTTTTGAAAAATGGGCGTTTTACACAAGGCAGGAAAAAAATCCAGGGAGTAACAATTTCGGGATGGGGGAATTCCCCCCTCATTCCCCCCCCCCTGGCTACGCGCCTGTACACACATATGATATATATAAAAACATTTTAAAAGTTTTTAATTTTTTCGGCATTATACGATGTGGGGGAGGGGAAAGGGGGGGGGGGTCCTGAAATTCAGGTTTTTAAATCTGCTATTTTGGTTAAAACGTTCAAATGGTTTAACAATTCCTTCCATCCATGACTGAATTCTACAATGAGATGAATGACTACCGCCAAATCTGGTAAAGCCCAAAAACGTGTATATATATATATATACGTACTAGCTAATCTATTTATATTATATATAGTACACATATAAATGGCTTAAATCTATGTCCCCCAATCTGTGCGCTTATGGCAGGCCTACCTACATAAGCTACGAAAATTTACGTACATAGGTAGATAGGTAGGTACTAACTAACTGGTCCCAAAATTTCGTTCAAACCAAGCAGCGGCAGCAAATTTGGTTGAATCTACGCACATGCTAGCATTAAGCCTGCGTATAATACCTTTAATAATAAATACCAGTTAGCCCAATTTTCTCGTACACATATCCAACGTAATATGGATATCGAAATTTTATTTTGCTGTTAGAGAGAAAACAGTATGTACCACAAAATCGTCGTCAATATAAATGTCATCAAAACCAACTAAATGACAGCATAGTGGAATACAAAAACCTATACGTGATTGCAAGCATGAACGTCCGAAACTGGCAAGGGAATTTTTAGGGAATTGACATGTGATAGTTTGCTAAAAGCGCTTTATTTTTAAAAATCAGTTTTCTCATGTTTTAACACCCGGCATTCTTTAGTGGGAGGGGGGGGGGGTGGGCCCCCCCACTTTTCGGTTCCCCCTCCACTTTTCGGAGCCCCTCCCCACATTCGGCCGCCCCCCCCCACTTTCCGGCAAGCCCCTACTCACGTTCTGGGGGGACGCTCAAACGTGTCAAAAATTAAGTTTTTGAGGTCAAATTTTCAAAACTTTTCTCAACTTATAGCTAATTTATTGACTTATAAGTTCATTTTAAGCTTAAAAACAGCGACTTTGCGTGTTTACCTTAAAAATGTTAATTTTTCGCTAAAAATTTAGGCATAGTTATACTCTTGGCTCGCCCCCCCTTCCCCCTCCCTAGGGGGGGGGGCCGAAGCACCCCCCCCCTTTGAAAACCCTAAAAAATTCCAGAACACTGTGCTGACAACAAAACGCATAAAATTGTAAAAAAAATTGGCTCTGACGAGAATCGAACCACGGACCTTCCGTTCTGCAGACGAGAGTGCTATGCATTAAGGTGCCTTCATAGTCGTCAACTCCTCAGATTCTAACACGGCGACGTAGCCGCTTAAACTCATGTGTAACAAATTCATGCTCACGAACGCTTATATATATATATATATATATATATATGTATATGTACATATATATATATATCATAGGGGTCGCGGCAGCGACCCCTATAATATGTGTGAAAAGTGGCTGGAGACAGTGTAAAATAAGCTGCGCAGAAGCTGCGCAAAATCCTGCGCAGATCCTGCGCAGATTTCATGCGCAAATTGTAGAGCACATCGAGTTTAGTATGTCTGTGAAGTTTCAGCCCCGTATCACTTACCGTTAAAAAGTTGCGCCCCGGACCGGTTATGGCGGCGATGTTTTTTTTCCGGTTTCTCCTATTTGATGGTTGTATTGTACATAATATATATATCATAGGGGTCGCGGCAGCGACCCCTATAATATGTGTGAAAAGTGGCTGGAGACAGTGTAAAATAAGCTACCGAGACGTACCTATTTTGCTGGGCTGGTTCCACTTTGCCGTTTGAAGGGTCAGTCGGGTGGGGGGGGGGGGGGGTCAAGTGGTCGAAAATAAAATTTTTCAAAAGTGGTCAAATTTGGTACCAAATGAAAGCCCTAAGCGAGCTGAGCAACTTTTGTCATAGAACTGCATGCTCAAAGTGGCTGTAGAGTGCTGTGGTGGGGTGGGGTGGGGACTTAGGCGATTTTCGGTCAAAAATGAAAGTTTTCAAAAGTGGTCAAATTTGGTACCAAATGAAAGCCCTAAGCGAGCTGAGCAACTTTTGTCATAGAACTGCATGCTCAAAGTGGCTGTAGAGTGCTGTGGTGGGGTGGGGTAGGGACTTAGGCGATTTTCGGTCAAAATTGAAAGTTTTCAAAAGTGGTCAAATTTGGTACCAAATGAAAGCCCTAAGCGAGCTGAGCAACTTTTGTCATAGAACCGCATGCTCAAAGTGGCTGTAGAGTGCTGTGGTGGGGTGGGGTGGGAACTTAGGTGATTTTCGGTCAAAAATGAAAGTTTTCAAAAGTGGTCAAATTTGGTACCAAATGAAAGCCCTAAGCGAGCTGAGCAACTTTTGTCATAGAACTGCATGCTCAAAGTGGCTGTAGAGTGCTGTGGTGGGGTGGGGTGGGGACTTAGGCGATTATAATGGATAGACATAGGCCCAACACACATATTATCTCCTTTTGTGCGGAGCATTTTTGTTACTTGTATATATATATATATATATCTTGAGTATATACATTAATTTTTCAGCCCCAAAAAACTAACAAAGAATCCTATGAAAGAACCAGACTTCAGACTCTTAGAAACTCTCTGGTATATACACACTGTATATACTAGTGGCCTGAATTACGGGCCCGCGTCCCAAAGTTCACTGGCCTGGCCGGGCCACGGGCCGAAGCTCACGGGCCGGGCCGGGCCGCGGACCGAGTTTCCGGCCTGCTCCCATTATTTTTGCAAGATTTTACCAAAGAAAAATATCTCAACTCAAATGTCTAGCTTGAAAAGCTCAAATGTTTAGCTTGAAAGATTATTGTGCTTCTTGATCATGTTTCGTACACCTTAACACTGCAGGAATTAGGTAGTTTCCGCATTTTCATTTCATAAATGCTACTGTATGTGTATATACGTATATATTCTGTTTAAATTCAATAGTCAAATAAATTGTTAAATAAATGCTGGACATCCTTCAAATTTTAATGTTATATATCTGTATATAATCAGTCAGTAGGTATGCTCATGCTCATTTCCTGATTCGTGAAAAGTACTAAAAAATTATCACTTCAGATGTTGTCCATCACAACCATGTGGTTCAAAACATTCGGAACAAGCACTTGAAACTGATACAATTAGGAAAAAGCAAACTTAAACTGTTAATTGCAAAAGTTGGTGCTCAAAATTAATGGTCAAATCTCTCAATTCGATGACGCAATTTTTGCGATTACAACATACAAAACTTGAAACTGAATTTCAATAATAAATTTGGAATTTCTTGAAATTTTGCACTTCAGAAAAAATGAAAAATGTCGCGGGCAGGGCCGGACAGGGTGCAGGTCTCTAGTATATACCTATTAAAAATAAAAGCTAGCAGAAAACCCTACAGATATTATATAATAAAGAAAGGAGTGTTAGAAGAAATGTAGTATATACATAGTCAAATACTTTGCCATAAATATGGTGGTGTTACTTTTACAGTACGTAAAAACAGCAAGCACCCAAAACGGTCAGTCAAAATAAAAGAAATATAGTATGATATATTATGTAGGCGTTTGCATTTTTCTAAAAAAATGACGACTTACGCAATAATATATAATAAACCAAAACTTTTGATGGGAACAGGAGCCAAAACATCCCCCCAACTTTCTTGTGCAAATCACCATACGTACCAAAAGCGCAAAACCAAAAATGCTCAAAGACTACCAAAGTTGGAAGCGAAAACTTCCACAAAACACAAAACTAAAACGCCAAGATAGAAAATGAATCTATGATAACGTAGACATCTACCTACATCTAGTGAATCCTTAACAAGTTAAAACACTCCACTGATACTTACATTATACAGGCTTACTGTAGGTAAAAACTAAACACAGAAGTTTAAAATCAAATCAGCACTAAAATCAGCCAATATTAACTTTAGAAAGCACTAAAGGTTTACCAGAAAAATAGTCACCAACAAAAACATCCCACAACTTAAACGTCTCAGTATATATATACACGTACATAAGTATTATCATCTTCAAACAAACAATTTATAGCACATCGAATATAACAAAATTTCACAGAAAAATGTTCACACAATAACCCTAAAGCAAAAATTACACAATAATGGCCCCAATAAGGCTGTAAGCTTTCTCACAATTTAGCCTAAATAGTGCTCCGAACGAGTACACACACAAATTTCTAGCTTACTTTCCAACAACACCCCAACCTTACGTCGCACATATATATTTAGTCTTAACATACGTACGTATATGTACATAAAAGCTCCATATAATAAAAAGTTTTAGGATTTTGTAAGAGAACACTGAAAATTTTGCAACTGCAGAAAATCAGAAACTAGCGCCCCTTAGCGTAGTTTGAAGCCAAAGAAGGATAAAATGGAAACAACTTTCTCCAAAATATTAAAGTGGCATATATAAGTCACGTAACAGGTAAAAATTCTTTACACAATGTAAATACGTATATCTTTCCGTCTATATACGCACATTCCAAAATTTAAATTAAAAAGGAAACCCAGCTAGTTTTTGGAGAAAAACATGTTTTTACGAAAAAAACGGGTGAGAAAATGAGCATTGAGCAACCAAAAATATTATGCAACAGAAAAGGCAATTTCATTCTTGTGGCCAAACTTCGCTAACTTTAAGTATATATGAAAAGATAGCACTGTGAAATGTATACGTATATACGTGTATTGGATATATTACACGAAGCTATAAACGGTTCGCTCGAAAACCTTATCCCAACCGGAGCCCAGATTTTGCAAATTCTTGGCCGAACTTTTGGAATTATTAAACTTTTTAAAACTAGGTTAATAAATTGCTGCCAATCGAGATTAGAAAAGCAGGAGAAGCAACGTGAGGAAAAAAAGCAGTCAGTCTCACGACAGGCTCAGAGGAAAAAATTCGATTTTTTGTTCTTCAGGATCCGGAAAAAAGACAAGTCGAGTGGAAACGACATAATCGTCACCATGAGAGGCGAATTCGTAGCGAAGAATGGGAGAAAGCAAGAAAGATTAGAACCTAAACTGGAGAAAGAGAGAAGTGGAATTAGCGAGGCAAAACCCCAGAGGCTGATGTTTGTGTCATAAACTACTGTCAAAAATTGGGTTCTACTCAATCTCAAATTTTAGTAGAACCTAAGCCAAAGCCCAAAAGTCCTAATCCTCCGAATTTCGAATTATATCCATTCAAAACAGAATAGAATCAGACAGACTGTAATCCGGAAAATTGTGGAAAATCTAAGCATTTGGCTACCCGATCTGTCATTAGCACATACTTTATACTTATTACATATATATACCCACGTTACGTATATACGTACTCCATTCAAATTATTGAAAATTTCGTCACAAAACTTATAATACCTAGTGGATGTTTAGAACAAAAAATCCGACGACGATGCACAAAAGAAAGAGGTCTGCTGATTCAGGAACTGCTTAAATTATCGAAATCAGATGGCTGGTTTGCGAGATATGCCCCTTTAAAGTTTTTGCTTCACTTTGTCCAAATCCATACAGTACCCTGCCTACTACCCTGCAGCACCCAGACGGTGACAGTTGGCGATAATTATTGGAAGTTCGCGAAGCTGACAAAAATCGTCCAAGTTGACAAAAATCCAGATCAATCAGCCAAAACTTCGCGAATTGCCGTTTTCACCAACTAGGTAACTGTTACCTTTTGAGTGCAGAATATATATAATATATGAGTCGATTTCTGGGATGCTCGCAGATAGAATGGACAACCTGAAAAAAATCGATTTTCTTCATACTATGCCAGTTGATTAGGATTAGTGCAAAATAGATAGCAAAAAGTGCAAACATCAGTTTGTTTTGATGAGCGGTTAAAGAGTAAGGTCGATTTTTGTGATTTTGCCATGGCAGCAAAATGGCCAATTTTACTACTTGACTTTGTTCTGTGTGTGTTGAAACAAGTAACAAAAATGCTCCGCACAAAAGAGGATAATATGTGTGTGTGTTGGCTGTATCGTATATATATCCTTCAAATATCCTTTAAATATATAATAAATATAAATAGGTATATCCTTAAATTCCGATTGAAGAAGTAAAGACAAAAGTTTCATAGGCACGTGACGTTATTTGGCACAGCAAATATTGGTGGATGGTTCCATGTCAAAAGTTGCTCAGTTCACTCAGGGCTTTCATTTGATACCAAATTTGACCACTTTTGAAAAATTTTATTTTTGACCCAAAATCGTTTAAGTCCCCACCCCACCCCACCACTGCACTCTACAGCCACTTTGGGTACGCAGTTCTATGACAAAAGTTGCTCAGCTCACTTAGGGCTTTCATTTGATACCAAGTTTGACCACTTTTGAAAAATTTTAGTTTTGACCCAAAATCGCTTAAGGTGGTGATTCCCTTTGGTCACATAATGTTTGCACCATTATTACTCATTCATTACTTGGAGTTAAGAAGCCATTTTTATATCAAAATGTAGCTTGACATTTACTCTTTTTAATGCATGCCACGAAGCTAATGTTGCTTTTCTAAAATATTTTTAACACATTTTAGAAGAAGTATAATTTTCCAGAATTTTTGCAGACTCAAGTAAATTTTTTCGCGAGACATCGGTTATATCATTCGATACCGCCATCAAATAGCTGGGGACGATTTTTTGTTTATTGTGAAGTCGCTCTTCGTTATAGAGAAATAAGCTGAAATGTGTGCGTAACCTGTATTTTGCCTACTTTTTCCAAATTTGTCAAGCGATTACTTTAGCTAGAAAGCAGCAATCGGGGCAACTAAAAAATCGTCCCTAGGTATATTTGTGCAGAACACATTTGTTCAGTAGCAGCCCTCCAGCTTGCATGGTAAATGCTCCACAATCTTTGGAAACAAATTGGTCGTGTTTTTCCAAAAACTACATTTTTTATGATAGCAGCCTACAGGATAGCAGTTGGAAGACGATTATGCGTCGGATAATTTGTCCCTGTGAGACCTTCAGATCGACGCCCTTAGTTTGCTTTTACGGCTTGCGTAGTTGAAGAAATGTTGGATTATTTGATTTCTGCAAAAATGACAAGTTTTCGACGCCAAAACAGGAAAATCGGCTATATCTCACGGTAGACAAAAGCTAGAAACTTGCTTTAAAAAGCAAAAATGTCAAGCTCAATGAGATATTTCGAATGAATATATTCATAACTGTATAGCAGTTGCCAAACGTTCAGAAATTGGGAAAAACCACTCTGACCGGAAATCTCGAATTTTTGAATCGGGATTGCGCGGAGGGTGTTAGAACGCTAAAAGAACTTATTTCGGAAAGTTTCATCAAATTTCATCTTGATTTACGCCGCCAAACAACAATATGTGCCCAAAAGGAATCACCACCTTAAGTACCCACCCAACCCCACGACAGCACTCTACAGCCACTTTGGGTACGCAGTTCTATGACAAAAGTTGCTCAGCTCACTTAGAGCTTTCATTTGATACCAAATTTGACCACTTTTGAAAAATTTTATTTTTGACCCAAAATAGCCTAAGTCCCCACCCCACCCCACCACAGCACTCTACAGTCACTTTGGGTACGCAGTTCTATGACAAAAGTTGCTCAGCTCACTTAGAGCTTTCATTTGATACCAAATTTGACCACTTTTGAAAAATTTTATTTTTGACCCAAAATAGCCTAAGTCCCCACCCCACCCCACCACAGCACTCTACAGCCACTTTGGGTACGCAGTTCTATGACAAAAGTTGCTCAGCTCACTTAGAGCTTTCATTTGATACCAAATTTGACCACTTTTGAAAAATTTTATTTTTGACCCAAAATAGCCTAAGTCCCCACCCCACCCCACCACAGCACTCTACAGCCACTTTGGGTACGCAGTTCTATGACAAAAGTTGCTCAGCTCACTTAGAGCTTTCGTTTGAAACCAAATTTGACCACTTTTGAAAAATTTTATTTTTGACCACTAGACCCCTGACCTTGGCCCTCCCGACGGCAAAGTGGAACTAGCACAGCAAAATAGGTACGTCGGACGGCAAAACAGATACCGGGAATGAGCTGGGCGCACCAGAAAACCCCTATAGACAAAGTTTTCGGAGGCCAGGTAAAGCCTACTATGGACCTCCAGGAAGCGGTTTCCGACTTGACCCTCCCGACTGCAAAGTGGAACCAGCCCAGCAAAATAGGTGCGTCGGACGGCAAAACGGATACCGGGAATGAGCTGGGCGCACCAGAAAACCCCTGTGGACAAAGTTTTGAGACGCCAAGTAGAGCCTAGTATGGACCTCCAGGAAGCGGTTGCCGACATGACCCTCCAGACGACAAAGTGGAACCAGCGCAGCAAGATGGATGAGTCCTACGGCAAAAAGGACACCGGGAATGAGCTGGGCGCACCAGAAAACACCTATAGACAAAGTTTTGAGAGGCCAGGTAAAGCCTACTATGGACCTCCAGGAAGCGATTTCCGACTTGACCCTCCTGACGGCAAAGTGGAACCAGCCCAGCAAGATGGGTGGGTCTGACGGTAAAACTGACTGCGGGAATCGATTCTCCGTGCCAGAAAACTATTGTATGGAAGATTTGAGCTTTCAAAGTTGAATATATAGAGAGAAATTTCGATTTTTCATTTTTCGAATTTTCGCCATTTTTGACGGGCCACTGTGGTCGCTAGGGAAGAGATAGAGAAACGCAACCTGGACCGTTAGTTAGTTCAATATATGTAATTTCTGAATATAAAAAGAAATCAGCTCCAGCTCGTAATGCTCGACCTGAGCGACGACCACAAAAATGGTCACTTTTCGCTATGAGCCGACTTTGCGGCGCCACTGCGGCGCTGGCGCAGCTGCGGCGCAAAAAAAAGTTGTGATTCTTAAATTCTTTAGAGGGTACTACTAGACCCCATAGCCCTTTAGGTTGGCCCACCGCTGCAGATCACGTGAAAGCGGCGAACATTATGTACAATATAACCATCAAATAGGAGAAACCGGAAAAAAAACATCGCCGCCATAACCGGTCCGGGGCGCAACTTTTTAACGGTAAGTGATACGGGGCTGAAACTTCACAGACATACTAAACTCCATGTGCTCTACAATTTGCGCATGAAATCTGCGCAGGATCTACGCAGGATTTTGCGCAGCTTCCGCGCAGCTTATTTTACACTGTCTCCAGCCACTTTTCACACATATTATAGGGGTCGCTGCCGCGACCCCTATGATACATTGACGTGGTACGGTGCTACTTTTGGACCTCAAACTGTTCATAGAGCTCTACTATGGCTATGCAAAAAGCGTTCTTCTTCAGCTGTTATGTAGTTACTGAACCCCACCAGTCGAGAGTTTTGCGAAGTAAGTTTATTCAAGCTAGAGTACTGCGATGCGGGACGCAATTTTTTAATATATCATTTTTAGGATCATAACAAATCTGCTGGCAAAAGTGAGCCAAATCCATCCCAGACCCAGTTTTGAGATGTGGCTCTTCAAAGTTCGAAAAATCGCCGATTTTGGGACAAAACAGCGATTAAATCAAGCTTGCGCCGCCATAGCCGACTAATGGGAAAAGATACTGAGCTAATATTTTCAGCACATAAACTAGGTAGCATAGACAGTGTTTTATATCAATTTCAGCCTGATCTGATAAATTTTATTTTTTCGATTTTTCGGTCGCATTTAGGGTATATATATTGAAAAATCGAAAAAATAAAATCTCTCAGATTTGGCTGAAATTGATATAAAACACTGTCTATGGTACCTAGTTTAGGTGCTGAAAATATTAGCTCACTATCTTTTCTCATTAGTCGGCTATGGCGGCCCAAACTTGATTTAATCGCTGTTTTGTCCCAAAATCGGCGATTTTTTGAACTTTGAAGAGCAATCTCTCAAAACTGGGTCTGGGATTTGGCTCATTTTTGGCCAGCAGATTTATTATGATCCTAAAAATGATATATTAAAAAATTGCGTCCGGCTTAGCAGTAATAAGCTCTCTAGCTCGAATAAACTTACTTCGCGTTACCCTCGACTGGTGGGGTCAATGATCTTAAAACTGCAGATTTAGGAAACTATGTACATGACAGCTGAAGAAGAACGCCTTCTGCATAGCCATAGTAGACCTCTATGAACACTTTGAGGACCAAAAGTAGCACCGTACCACGTCTATGTCTTTCAATTCAATACAGTGGAACAAAGTCAAGAAGTAAAGTTGGCCATTTAGCTGCCATGGCAAAATCACAAACATGGACCTTACTCATTAACCGCTCATCAAAACAAGCTGATACTTGTAGGTTTTACTATGCCTACTAATCCTAATCAACTGGCATAGTAAGAAGAAAATCGATTTTGCAAGGTTGTCGGCTAACAACGACTCCATATCTGAACTACTCAGAAATCCACTCATATACGTACGTATATATAGTTCTGAGTAGTGATCGATTGACAGGGGGTCTGGTCCTGGGGGGTCTACTCCAACTTCCATAAAGGGGTTAATCCCTTCCTTAAAAATGCCAAAATTTTAAGTGGGTGAGTGAGGAAATTGCAGTATTTTCGGCAAAGTTAACGATTTTAACCAATTTTTAGCTACTTTTAAAAAATTTTTTAGAAATCTCCAAAATTTGCTTAAAATGTGCAAATTTTGGCAAAATCGCCATTTCTGCTTAATTTGGCCACCCATTTTTACCAATATTTTTAACGTTAACGTCACAACATTTTCTTGAAAGTTCATTTTCTTAAAAGTCCGCATATGATTTATATATTTAAACTATAGTTTAATCTTTAACTAGCTAATTAATATTTACTTGAGCAAGTAGGATCATCTTCAATGATAAAAGGCAACACGTGAGATTTGTTCCGTAGATTCCTGGAGTCTCGCAGAAACTGTTTGGCTATCCTTTCCAGGCCTGAAACAAATAAATAAACAAATATATATTGGAAAAAACAAATAAAGAAAATATCCAAAAATAGCTACAACCAAAGCACAGTTAGTAAGTCAGTTTTTCAAATTTCGATTTTGTTTGTACAAGAGAGTCCAGAATCGAGATGGCCGAGTGGTCTAAGGCGCTGGTCAGAACTCCTGTGATCGGTGGTTCGATCCCCGGAGGTCACAAAGCTTTCTCGGCTCTAGCCAAGCCAGCCATCCATCCTAAACTGGTCGGTAAATGGGTACCACTACGGTGGGAAGGTAACAGGAGTCTGTGTAGAAGGGCCGGCCCCCCTTCCACGGATGCAGTCATCATTTGAGGTGACACTCCTGGCTCTACAGCTGAGAATCCGGGGATGAGCACCGGCACCCCATGTCCTGTGGCAGGACGGAGATATCTCCTGGGGTAAACGGTAAACCTTTACCTTTTTATCCCCCCCCCCAGCACTGGGCGCCTAGAACAGCATTTTATTTCCAGTTACTTCAAACACATACAACACTTTAAATCTCCCACATACGTATATGTACGTATCGTATATTAATAGGCAAGGCATAGGTACTCATTGCTTGGAGGGACTTTATTCATAAGGGTTAGACACCGTCCCAAAAACCCCCAATCTAAAGGGGGGCTCCTTTCCCCTTGCAAAAACAGAGATAGATATATCCTCACTAGGTTACACCTAAGCCAAAAGAAGCTTAAATGAGATTTTGCAGGCTAACAAGTGAAGTATATATATGTGTGTATGTATCAATCCGCATACGTATATCCATTCTAAGTGTACCCACACGTAGAAAGTATGAACTAATGTACCTAATAAGGCATGGCTCAATTTTAACTTTTAACTAAGTTGACCCTCCCCTATCCAGAGCACTTGGCCTCGGCGCTATCTCTCAGAAAACAGATACGTTCACTAAGGAGGGCGGGAGATAGAAGTAGAGCAAAGCAGAGACGAAACTACAGGAGGAGTAAAAGAATCCAAAATTCTCCCAAAAGGGAGGCCGGGTGAGGAAATCACACAAACTTTCACCTTCTACGTATATTATACGTATATATATACACACCTAATATAAAATAATAACAATTTTGGTTTTCACTTTTAGTTACACAGCTAAAGCAGTAGGTATATATAAAGTCTAGAACAAATATATATCTACTCCATTAGGAATAAAGAAAAAGCAAAATGTCTCTGGAGAGAGGGTGCGAGGGGGAGGACCCCCTTCCAAACTTCTCAGTCCGCTTTAGGTTCCCCCTTACGTATGCATTTTAATATATACCTAAAATTTTTGTCTCTGGAGAGAAACTAGGTCATAAATGGGAGGAACCCGAACCCTTCCGAAGTCTTACTTCTATGCCCAGGTCCGGCCCAGGCAGCCAAGGCGCGCTCGCAAGCTCCTTAATTAAGGACCCCTTCTTGAGAACTTAGTATATAGCAGCAACCCCATCTCTCTCTTGATACGTAAGATTCTCCTTTGGATTTCTACTTAACACATACACACAGAATAAGAGACAGAGAGAGCCCAAAACTCAAAACTTTCCACATATAAAGTATATATATATATATATATATATATATATATATATATATATATATATATATGAATGGATACTCAACAGTTATGAACAAAGATTCTGCCAAGGAAAGATACAAACACAAAAAGACTTTGACTAAATAAAAATAGTATAAAAATATTCCTATTTCCTATCTTTCCCATCATCACCCCAGAGTTGGCTTTGATGGGTCCAAATTTTCTGACACCCGGGTACCTTAAGTTACCCTGTCCCAAAAACGAATGTAAATATGTGTATATATATATATATAAACTACCAAAAGCAGGCTTGCATTTTATACTCATTTCTGCAGTGTCTGCGTTTGCCTTGTCCGCTCCAAGAGATTAGACCACGCGGGCTGTGAACTCGGAAATAAGCACCGGCACCTCATAACCTTCTAGGTATATATACGTTTAGAGTTAACTTCAACTTTCAGCTTTGCCTCATGTCTACTTTTTTTATACGTACCGGAGTCTGCATCTACGACTGCTGTCCCTTTCGATTTGATGGTCAAATTTTCAGAAATTTTCCGGCCTTTTGTCCAAAAACACAAACACTTATGTACATGTGTGAATCTAATTTCCTGGTTCTGGAGTCTTCTGGTTTTAAGGGATAAAGCTAGGTAAAGTGATCACTTCGATATGTATATAGGTAAGGTATATATATATCTCTGCTTGTGTGTTTGAACCCGAACCTGTGTATCTAAGTTTTGTCACCTATCTATCTAGGTACCTGTGGATTTGTTATACCTACGTACCTTAAACTTTGTCAGTCTATTATATTTTGCCAGACCCGTTTGTTCTACCTACCCTTTCTGTTTCTGAGGTCTCTCTCTCTCCCGTTTTGTCCCTCTCAATTTCTCTCTCTCTCTCAATTTCAGCAAAGCTGTTTGTAGGCCTGGCCATCTTATAGTTAGGTATTACCTTTAGGATATACGCATAATTATGAATAGGTAGGTATGGAGGCAGGTAGCCCCCCTCGCTTTTCAGAATATTATCTCCATATATTTCTATATGTGTGTGTATTTGGATCTACGTAGGTTTATATATGTGACAATGTGCAGTGTAGAGGTATACATACGTGTGGGATAGGATATGTGTATATTAGGTAACTCTGGGGGGTCTAAAGGGCCCTGTATTTTAGCTACGTATACTACCTTCCGATGGCTTTATAGTGCCTAATTTTTTGTTGCTGAAAATGAGTTTGATAGATATACATAGGTATATACTCTGTTACGTAAAGTTTCAGTATACGTATATATACTAGGGTATATATATATCATGGGGCAGCTCGGAGAGCGCCCCATAATATGAGCCAA
>JASAND010021273.1:0-19014 GCA_030248195.1 Trissonchulus latispiculum | reverse complement strand
AGTTACGTATTGCTTGAAGGCCAAAAAACCGGAAAATCCGGTTTCTGGGGGAGGGGGAGGGACCCCTCGGTGGGGAAGGGGGGTGAGGTCCAGGTCTGGGGAGGGGTGAAGTCCCCCTCCAAACTCCCCCCTCAAGCACATGTATGCACTGGGTTACTTTTGTGTAGCGTGGGAAGGGAGGCGTTTCAAAAGACGCTCCTAAGCTTAGGAGCACTCCTAAATCGGGCTTAGGAAGCTAATTAGGAGAATGCCGTTTCAAAATATTCTGCTAGTTGGGTACCACAGCTCCTAAAGTTTCTCCTAAATTAAGAGAATCTCGATCTCTGAGTAAATTTAGGAAAATTCTTTTGAAACAGCACACTAGCCTGCTCCTAAGGCGCTCCTAAATAGTCTCCTAAGTCCGCTCCTATGTGCCTACTGGGACACTAGCGTAGCCAGAAAAAAATTTCGGGGGGGGAATGCAAAATTTTTTGGGGGAGCCCCCCAGAAGCTGAGAAATTTTTTTATTTCGTGACCTACGTGGATTTTTTACAGAGTATTCGTTGAAATTACAATAATTTTTAAGGCGCAGTGCGTGTTCATGCACCAAAATGACGCAGAATGTGGTCAAAGTACACCAAATAGAGTACTTGGTACTCGTTTTTAAGCGCGAAACACGTATTATAACGGTACAATTCACTGATTTCGCGCCGAAGGCGCGAAAATTTTTTGAAAAATGGACGTTTAACACATAACAGGAAAAAATTCCTGGGGGGCAACACAATTTCGGGGGGGGGGAATTCCCCCGCATTCCCCCCCCCCTGGCTACGCGCCTGTACTGGGAGAATCTTTTGAAGCACCACCCTGTTCTTAATGTATCATAGGGGTCGCGGCAGCGACCCCTATAATATGTGTGAAAAGTGGCTGGAGACAGTGTAAAATAAGCTGCGCAGAAGCTGCGCAAAATCCCGCGCAGATCCTGCGCAGATTTCATGCGCAAATTGTAGAGCACATCGATTTTAGTATGTCTGTGAAGTTTCAGCCCCGTATCACTTACCGTTAAAAAGTTGCGCCCCGGACCGGTTATGGCGGCGATGTTTTTTTCCGGTTTCTCCTATTTGATGGTTGTAGTGTACATAATGTTCACCGCTTTCACGTGATCTGCAGCGGTGGGCCAACCTAAAGGGCTATGGGGTCTAGTAGTACCCTCTAAAGAATTTAAGAATCAAAACTTTTTTCGCGCCGCAGCTGCGCCACAGCGCCGCAGTGGCGCCGCAAAGTCGGCTCATAGCGAAAAGTGACCATTTTTGTGGTCGTCGCTCAGGTCGAACGTTACGAGCTGGAGCTGTTTTCTTTTTATATTCAGAAATTACATATATTGAACTAACTAACGGTCCAGGTTGCGTTTCTCTATCACTTCCCTAGCGACCACAGTGGCTCGTCAAAGATGGCGAAAATTCGAAAAATGAAAAATCGAAATTTTTCGCTATTTAACTTTGAAAGCCCAAATCTTCCATACAATGGTTTTCTGGCACGGGGAATTGATTCCCGCAGTCAGTTTTACCGTCAGACCCACCCATCTTGCTGGGCTGGTTCCACTTTGCCGTCGGAAGGGTCAAGTCGGAAACCGCTTCCTGGAGGTCCATAGTAGGCTCTACCTGGCCTCTCAAAACTTTGTCTATAGGGGTTTTCTGGTGTGCCCAGCTCATTCCCGGTATCTGTTTTGCCGTCCGACGTGTCTATATTGCTGGGCTGGTTCTACTTTGCCGTCTGGAGGGTCAAGTCGGAAACCGCTTCCTGGAGGTCCATAGTAGGCTCTACCTGGCCTCTCAAAACTTTGTCTACAGGGGTTTTCTGGTGTGCCCAGCTTTCTGTAATCAATCTTGGTATCAAATGAAAGCCCTAAGTGAGCTGAGCAACTTTTGTCATAGAACTGCATACCCAAAGTGGCTGTAGAGTGTTGTGGTGGGGAGGGGTGAGTACTTAGGCGATTTTGGGTCAAAAATAAAATTTTTCAAAAGTGGTAAAATTTGGTATCAAATGAAAGCTCTAAGTGAGCTGAGCAACTTTTGCGGTGTCGGATTTATGCCTTTCTCAACCGGAATTTAAAGGATAGACATAGGCCCAACACACATATTATCCTCTTTTGTGCGGAGCATTTTTGTTACTTGTAAGTTAGAACATGTGGCATCTCATAACGTTGCTTGTTGCTCGTGCATCTGACCGATGCCAAGTTCTGTAACTTCGGTAACTATGCGAAACGAAAAAGAATTGACTCTGGATGGTTGGTCCCTGAAAACCGATCTTATAGAACTCTAATACGTCGGCAGTGATTGTTTACTGTAGCGTTGCATGCAGTTAGTAATATCTCCAGTTAGCGACGTTTTAAATAGGGATGCACCGGGGCCTGGCCCCGGCCCCGGCACCGGCACCGGGGCCAGGCTTCGGCTCCGGTAGTCAGGCCCCGGCCCCGGCCCCGGCCCCGGTGGTCAGGCCCCGGTACCGACCGAGGCCAAAAATTAGCAAACGTTTGTGAATTTTTGACATTTTTTGACCAAAATTTTGAATTTTCGAAAGTCAAAAAGTGTTACAAACATAGGGTCCAAGCCCCCCCCCCCCCAACCCGGACAAGGTACAAGCCCTATCGCCGTCGGGGACAAGGGGTAACGAAAAAATGGCCAAGGCGTAACCAAAAACAGCCGGAAAAAATTAGTTTTTACAGGAAAATTTCAAAAAATTTCCGGCTTCGCCGGAATTTTCTGGTCAAAATGTTTAATTTTTGGGAAAATCGGGCAAAATTTAGAAGTCTTTTCAAAAATTGAAGATTTATTGCAACTTTTGACAAAAAATTGCTAATTTTAATAAAATTAGCTTTAATTTTTCGGAAAAATTTTACAAATTTTTCGGAAAAAATTTACAAATTTTTCCTTGAGGTACAAGCCCCCCTGAAAATTTTTGTTCAAGGTACAAGCCCCCTCAAAATTTTTTGGGGACAAGCCCCCCCAGGAGCCGACCCTATGTTAATGTATGGTTACAAATCGTTTGTTTTCACGCCGATATTAATGAAACCAAGGATAGTAAAGTTTGTATATCAAAAATAATTGCAAAATTTAAATTTTCGAGAAAATTTTTGAAAATTTTAGATTTGGAGCCCCAATTTCCAGGCCCCGGTCCCGGCCCCGGCCGCGGTACCGGGGCCAAAGTCCCGGCCCCGGCCCCGGCAGGGGCCACGATGAGGTCCCGGCCCCGGCCCCGGTAGTGGCGGGGCGGCCCCGGTGCATCTCTAGTTTTAAAGTAAATTTATGCAGTTGATATTCTTTTCGCGTTTTCAGGAGAAAGTGCTGTGGTTTTATCTCCCTCGAAACCTGGCCCCTCATCTTCCAAGGGAAAACGTCCTGCTGCTGCCTCTAAAACGCCAGGTTAGGGACATTTTATCAAATTCTGTCTTTTGTGAGGTTTGTGTTTGCCTTTTAGGTTGCGGATGATGGTAATGTAAATGTGCCAGCTTTAAGTCAACTAAAAATACCTAAGAATTAGGAGGATTTATCGTGAGAAAATTTTTGACAAAAATTCACCCAATAGGCACTTGTGCGTAGCAAGCTTAAAATTTTTAGTTGTTCTGTAGAGTTGACCATGAATACGAAGTTATTGACCGCGTGAATAGGAGTCCACTGTTTTTTTTGTGTTTTTTATTGTGTTTTCGCACACTTTTTTTAAAAAAACACAAAATTTTAAAAAAACACACTAAAAAGCACAATCACATTTTCACCTGAAGGAGCGAATTTTTAATAATTTTAAGCCTAATTTTTAAGTTTTTCCAAAAAATTTTGCGCCTTCGGCGCAAATATCCTCTATATATCTATGTTTTTACTTCTGTTTGTTTTCGTCTGGGCATTAGTTTTCGTGTAGCCTTCCATTATTCTAAGCAAAGGTGTCATTAGGGACTGTATAGGCAAATTATTCTATGAAATTTACGTTTCCAAATTCTGGAAATGACTGGAATAAAATAAACTGTCGAAAAGTAAAAGGTTTGAAGGATTACAGACCAAAATTTTCACAAATTTCTAAAAAATTCTCAACGTCTGGGGGGCTCCGCCCCCCAGACCCCCCATTGTAGCGCAAAAAAGACGTCTTCAATGCAAATATTTAACGTTCAAAACATTGAAATATCGTTTATGAAGACTGAGCATACAATATATGCTTTGTACTTCTTCGGTAACACGCGAAAAATGCTAAATATAGCTTAAAATGCTGTAAAAACCGTTAAAAACGTGTTAATACTGCGAAAAGCGAATTTCAGGAAAAACACAATTTTTTTAAAAAAACACACATTTTCTTAAAAAAACACACTAAAAAGCACAGGTAAAATTTTGAAAAAAACCCTGAATAGGACATAACATGAAAGTATGTATGTCTATGCTTACAAGTTTTAAAACTCGACCAGTCGAAGCACTGGCGGATCCAGGATTTGGTGACAGGGGGGGGTAAAATTTTTTTCACGGGGGGGGGGAGGGTCTGGGGAGCGAAGCCCCCAGAAGTTGAAGAAAGTTTTTGTTTTCGCAATAAAAGCGGTCTTCGGACGGATCTTTAATTCTTTTAATTTAGAAGAATTCAGAAAATGTTTTTGAAATGCAATACATTTTTAGTCAAAAATAGTAATTTTTTCCGAAAAATCGGATGTATTTCAAGTTTTTTCTGCATAAATGCAATAAATGTGCCGCTAAAAATTAAAATGTTCACGCCGAAGGCTCGAAATATTTTGGATTTTTTACCCTTTCCCCTATTTTTCTCCTTAATTTTTCCTACCTTCGAGTCGCGACGGGGGGCCGCTCGCCCCCCCCCCGCTGGATCCGCCCCTGAGTCGAAGTAAGGTGTGACTATGTTTTCGAGGACACTGAGTTTGAATGTCACTATTAATTTTTTGCGATTCGCAAGGGAGAACCAACAGCGTTTTGTCCCAGATTTCGCTGCAGGTTTGAATATAAGGGTGTTCTGAGATCGCTAAACACGAATCTGAAGTCTGTTTTTAAAGTTCGTTAGCAAAATATAAGCTAAAGCCTACAAAGTGGACCACCCCTTACACTTTTGCAAATATTCTAAGAATAGCGAGCGTTTCCTGCTTTTACGATTTCATTCCACACTTACGGATTAGGCTCAAAACAGATAAATAGCTGGACTGCTACCATAACTAGATATACTTACTACATAGATGACAATAAAACTAAATGTACACATGACGTGTTGCTGTCATTTTTTGTTTAGAAGTAGCCAGAAAGAATCCACGACGTGGAGCTTCTCAGGGAGCCTTTGATGCCACTAGTGAAGATCAGAATGATGCCAACCTGACCAGCAATCATGCTGATAGCTCTGATCGTGAGGTCCAGTCCGATTCCGGCGGTCCAGCCACCGATGGCAGCGGTCTGTTGGAATACCTGGGCAGCAAACAGGCGGAACCGGATCATGCCAGTCAGGATTCGGATGAAACGGTCCCGCCGTTGATAATTCATCAAGACTCGATCACTGAACCGGAATCGAAAAAGCTAGCGGAAACCGTGGTGCCGCCAACTGACAGCGCCAGTGGTGTTGACAACGCTGACGATGCGAATTCTAAGGAGCTTACTGGTGACCTGAAATCGGCTGGTGTGAGTGATCATGAACCTCCTGTTCCAGCGGCTGATCTTTTTCAATCTGCTGAGAATGAAGCAAGCGATAAGGAAGAGGAGGAGGAGGAAGAAGAGGCAGAGTACAGTGTAGAGAAAATTATCAAGCGTCGTTATCGGAATGGAGAGGTACCTACATCTAAATTACGTTTAACCTACGTGCACAATTGTAGGGAGGGATATGTTAAAGTTTTTTCACTTCATTTACCTAGTCAAGTTTCCCTTTTGATAGCAAGATCAAGTTCTTGGTTCTTGGTAGCGGCAGTAGCTGAAGAAGCGGATCTCCTTAATGACGGTTCATAACCTGTAGAAATTAGTGCAGAACATACTTGAAAGATCTGCCGCCGAATTTGTGTGGTGCATATTTTGATGCGTATTTTTGTTGTCGACTGCTTATTTTTAAGCTCACGTAAGCTAAGCAGTCGTGAGTTCGAATCTAGACCTGAATCCCGAATTTGATAATTTCATTCTTGCATAATTCTCACCGTCTACAGCGAGCGGGGGCAGTGAGTGTGGTTCAAAAATGAGGTTTTTAACTGTACCGTTTGTGAACAATTTTCAGTTTTCCCCCGTATCTATTTTATGAGATCCCGTCTGTATGTTTTTGACGTCCAAATTTTCGAGAAAGGGGACACGAGGCAATTTCTGACCGTAAGTAAAATATATAACAACAGCGCCCTTGAATTTCAGACTGTTATAAATTTTGATCCAGCGTTGCATAAATTGGTACAATTTTCGGGGTTCTCTGCCGGCCGGCCCTATTTTGCTCTTGTATCTGTTTTTCTTTTATTAATACTTTTCTTATCTCTTTGATTGATAAACTTGTGAATTTTAGGTAGAATATTTTATTAAGTGGTCAGGATATCCATCCTCTGAGAACACCTGGGAACCCTTGCAGAACTTGACTGGTTGTGATGAAATGATAGAGGAGTTTGAGCGGACCCATCCTCGAGCTCGCCATCGACGTGTACCTAGATCGTAAGAGAATTGTATTGGTTAAACGCAGTGGCGGTGCGAACCTGTGGTTTGACAGGATGAGTTTGTTTGGGTTGAAAAACCTGAATCATGAGGGGAATTGTAAGCTGCACCACTTCCTGCACAGCTGTTCTCCACCTGTCTTGAAATTCGAACCTGTGACAACCCTGGGTTGACTTTCAGTTTCGTTTCAGATTGTCGTCTTGTGACGCCGCAATTCTATAAAATGATAGAACAATAGAATAGTGTGTAAACGTTTTCCTTACTGTGTTGCAGGAACTCAACTGAGCCGACAGCACACAGCGATACGACTGCTGCCAGTATTTCTTCTCCGGAAGCTTCAGTCTCCACCCGCCAGAGTCGGAGTCAGGCGGCTGCTAAGGTGTGTTTTGAACTTTTAGTGAATTTTATAGGCGCTACAGAGCCGATATATTGTAATATGCACAGGTATTTTTTACCCAGGAGGAGGTGGGGGGCGAGCCATGAAAGTGACCCCCCGAAAATGCCTTCGTCGTCGTCGTCGTGGGTGCGGGCTCCAAGGAGCCCACTATTACCCAAGAAGCGATGAACAGCCTCCGGATCATCGCGAAGGCAGGATATTTCCGGATGTGTCCTTCCCCCTCGAAATCACCTTTCCCGGGATTTTTGCCTCCCCCATCCGGGATTTTTACGTTCCCTCTCCGGAATTTTTTTGAGTGCCCAAATTTTTGCCAAAAAGAGGCAAATTTCCCAACATGTTCCGGAGATTGTTTCGTTAAAAGGGCCGTTTTTAGCATAAATCCTGGCATTTTGTGACGGTTTTGCTTTCTACGTGCAAACTACGCAAAAAATATCAATTTTTGGCACCTTTTTGAAAACATCTCCCCCCCCCCTCCCCCGAAAAATCCCTAAAAGTACTCTGTATGCATATTGCACCATTACATAAAATGAGAAAGAGTCAATCATATTGCAAAGGTGCCCGGTTGGTGTGGTTCGATAGACTGAAACCGGTTTTCCTGAAAATGGTACCCTTTTTTGGAGGGGTAGCTCAACAGTGGTTCCCACCAGCGGCTAAATCTGATTTCCTATTCTGGTCCCCCTCCCCCAACGGATAACTCTTCTGACGAGTGTCATGGCGCCCTCTCTTTGAATATAGCTGAAACTGACGTATTACGTATTTTTCCCGGCACTGGGAAAATTGGGTTCTGGGGGAATGCCCGAATCCTGGGGGCGACTGGGGGGGCCGATTTCTTTACCCCTCCCCTGTAGGAAGTTGTGGGCAAGGAGCATAATAAGCTTCATCATCATCATCATCTTCGGAGGTTGGATCAGGCAGGGCCTATATACGGCGGGCCAGAAGCCCACTGTCGTGGAGGAAGCATAGGACGGCTACCGGGGATTCCCGTAGGCAGCAAAGATTTGGGTTTGGACCAAGATGGAGAAACCATGGTCTGGTGTGCCTGGGGCACCGTAGAATAAGGTACTCCAGATCCTCATCCTCCCCCGACTGGGAGTGGGGGCATGCTGGGCTAGGGCAGGCTATCGGGTCGAAGGTGTGTTTGACAGATTGGAGGAGCAGGCATTTTTCGGTACGTAGTTGGCTAAGCAGGGATCTGTCCTTTCGGGTTAAGCCTGCCTCGTTTGAAGCAGGGACAGGGCCGAAGTTTCCGTAGATTTGTTTTCCCCGAGGATGGGCTAAGCCTCCTCTCCATTTACAGTCAAAATGTCTTCTGATCACTGATCTGGCGGTTTGGAAGTCGATCGGTGGCTGTTGCTGTGGGAGGAAACACCCTTGGCCATCAAGGGCGTCTGCGATTTCATTACCCGGGACTTCAGAATGACCCGGCACCCATTGGAAGATGAGGTGGTGGTGGGATAGGGCCTTTAGGTTGATGTGCACTTCCCTTAGCAGTTGGCTGAAGTTTGCCCGGAGACCATTCTTGAGCAACCCTACAGCAGACTGCGAATCTATGCAGATAATGATGGTAGAAGGTGCTGGTAAGGTGCCGTTGTTTTCCCGGACCCAGTCCCCAGAGCCTTGCAGATTGCGGTAAGTTCCGCTCTGAAGCTGGAGCAGAATATCCTTCATAATTGTCCTTCATAATAAGCTTCTGTGTAGCTGTTTGTATATCCGTTTTTGTGTCTAGGGAACGGGTGATTTTCTTGGTTTCGCTGACGATATTGCCGAGGATGGGTCACATTTTCTGCTTATATGGCGAGAACGTCCCGATGGAAAACTGCAATGCTTTGGTGTCGTTCCTGATGATGAACAGAAGAAGAGTTTCGTGAGAAAGAACAAGGTACACTTAAATTCAAGCCAGCGTAGATAATAATTATTTTATGCCATTTTTCTCTTTTTTAGAATAATCTTAGAATTATTGTGTCTTTCTGCTTCCTCATATTTTACAAGAGACATGGATCCACGAAAAGAGGATAAACATTTTTGGCAAACCTTTCTAATATTTCTGAGATCTTCTTTTACTCATTAGGCATGATGGTTTTAAAAAATTCTTTGTAAGGTTTCTCAAATAGTTTTTATTTTTGTAAGTTTCAAAAAATCTTCAATTTGTGACATTTTGTTAAAAATCAAAATACCGTAAAGTAAAACATTAAATTCTGTGTTATAGTCATATACGTATATTTCTGGTTTCCGAAAAACCTGAAAAATACATGAGAAACCAGTTAAACTGAGGTACTTTTCAAGAAAGAGTAGATTAGAGTTAAACTTAATTCGATCCTTTTCATAAACGAAATTCAAGCTTGAGTTTAGTTAAAACAGTTAATTTGTCTCTACTCTACTCTAGTCTACTCTACTCTACTCTACCCTTTCGTGAAAATTCCCTGAGAAAGGTAAATTCTTCCGCATTCCTTTAAAAATTTACATTGAAACTGAAGTAAACACTGGCTGGCAGGCTGATCCGGAACTCCATAAAGTTCGGGATTCGTTAGAGCGCTCACAACGTCCATTGACTCTCTTTCGCTTTGGTCTATTTACCCTGTTAATGACTACAGGAAATGAGTTTTTCATTATTTGTCTAGATAGATATTTAGAAATATATACTTGACGACAGACGAAGAAAGTTAGAAGGCTGAAGGTTTCCAACCAATCTGGGCCTGCACTCTGTAGATGGCACGAAACTTGTTTAGCTGGTGATTTGGAAGTTGAAGATTGGACTTACTTATCTTTGTGTACGTGTTTGTTTAGGTCCGTCCTTTTGACAGAGACATTGATCATATCAAACTGGACGTTTTGGATGCAACACTTAACGAGGCAACTCTCGCCTTTCTTGATCCTGCAAAATTGTCTGCATTTGCTGGAAAAAAGAAAACACAAAATGGCGATGATTCTTCCAATGGTATTAGCATTTTGTCAAACTTTTGTAACTTTTGATTAGGTTCAATAAAATGTTTCAATGAATGAATGAATGGATGAATGAATGAATGGATTAAATTGTTAAATATTCAAATAAACGTTTTGTAGACGGTTTATTATTGGCGTATGCAGGAATATGCACTTATAGCTTTTGCTGAGCTAACGGAAAGCTGAATCGAAAACGGTTTTGAGATTAACATGCCAATGTGCAAGTTTTTAGCAAAATCAGAAGGAAAATGTTTTATTGCCCATTTCAAGATAAGTCACTTTTTGATGCGTTCTGATCTACCACTTTTTTGATTGAGTTTCATTTTTTGATGGGGGTTCTTGGTGTTCTTGGGGGTTCTTAACTCGAAAAGATTTGATCCGTAGCTACGTAATATTTAGTTTCAAAATTTTGATGGGGGTTCCGAAATTTTTTTAGCAGATTTGATCCTCTACCTGAAGTGTTTGCTGGATTTCCCCTTGGTCCCTTCCTTCCACCGTTACCAACTTAAAATTATAAATTTTAAAATTTTTGAATTCATCAGCCTCCAAATTGCACCCATACAAAATTTTAAATGTAGTGCTCCTTTTAAGCTCATATCCTGGTAATGCATAACTGATAATTCTGTTCATAGACTACTAGCGTGTGCTTTTGCCAGAATTCTTGTCGGGAAATACGTACTTCTTTAAGATAAGATTCTTTTTTCATATTGCAGTAGAACCCAGTCAAGAGAATATTCTGAAAGCGAAAGATGCTCGCAAAGATATTGACATGCGCAATGAATCTGGAAATGATGTTAAGGTATATAATAGCTTTTTTAAAACTATTTGTTTAGTGTGGTTAGAAATTGTGTGGGTGAATTGCCGCTGTTTAGACTTCAACTTAGCTTACAAGTTCACCCAACCTGGTATTATGTTTCGTCGTCACAGTTTTGTGCATTGCTTAAACATGAAAACTCTTTAGTATAATGTGTAAAAGGATATACTCGCTCGACAGTAGTGTAGGTCTTGAAATTGTCCATTGACCGTTTCTTGAGTCTTTATAGACACTCATGTAATTATTGTTTTTGACTTCTTTAGAAGCGAAATCTATTCTGTATTCGCAAGCGTGACATAGAAAATCCTCGTTTCGGGAATCCAGGCTTTTCCAACGGTCCACCAATTTGGCGATATGACGGTGACAATCTTCTGAACATGTATCAGCAGTCAGTGGACAAATCGGATCGTTTTGAACAAACCTCTGTGGTACGTACTTAAGGGGGGGGTCGCCGGGTACCAAATTTTATAGTCACCGATTCCACTCATTTTCGGGTGTAATATTCCCCCATATGTGTCCAAAAACAAGACACATTTTTAGAGTCCAGGGTCAATCCAGTTAAGAGATATTGCAGTTCAAATCCCTACAATTTAGTATTTACGCCAGTATGCCTCGCTAAGGGCTTCGAAGACGTGTACACATAGGATGACAAAAGACTACGGTATGGTCAATACATCAAATTGAAGCCTCTATCTTGGGCTATGTATTGCTATGCAAATGACAATGGTGCGTCAAGCAACGAGCGAGAAACGGCGCTTGAACCATTTGATCAAGCTCTTTCCGACTGTTATTTCTTCAAACTTTAATGCGGCTTAACTTTCTCATACTGCTTTGTAGAGACTTGGTGCAAGAAGATAAAATGTTCAGGACATCGAGAGCTTCAATTTGATATAAAATTTGGCTGTATTTGAAAAATTTGAAAATTTGCGATTTTTTGACTCTAGGTTTCCGTCATCGGACTAAGGCATGCATCCACAGTTAAACACCAGCAATTGCAGTTAACGGGGGGGGTATACCAAATACACTAATGACAAAAATTTTTCTGATTGCGCTCAAACTTTGTCACGTATTAGTACTTGGGTTCCTTCAAAATATATAATTAAAAGTTTCCATGCTTTTCGTTTTTCACGGCGTCCACAGCAGCCTCGCAAAGTTGCTGACCTACCGCATTTTCGTGCATGGGGGTGGTCGAAGTTTTTTTGATTTTTCTCCGGAGTGCTACGTGCCAATGTTTTAAAATTTCTTGTAAACATAAAGGAACCTTAGGACTATTGTTGGGTATGCGCAACTGCAAAATTGAATGAGTACACCAAGTGCAGCACGACTTTTACCATGCGTCCCACCCCGATATTATGGCAATTGCCATCTTTCGTTTGAGACCTAATCCGCTGTAGGCATCCGATTGGGCTCAAATTTTACACACAGATGTCTCTTAAGACTATAAATATGTGTGCAAAATTTGAAGCGTTTTGACCGAATCAGTAAAAAGTTATAGAACATTTTGTTCAATTTTTGCTGTCAGAGGCGCAAAATTGGCTTCCCGCCAAAAATGCCAAATTTTCAAAATCGTCGAATTACTACAAAAAGTACTCATTCGATAGATCTCGTCATTCTAAACAACTTTTCTAATTGCACCAAGTCACGATATTGCTTCTACGATGAGATAAATTCCATCAAAGTTTTGCTACATGCCGATTTTGAGCATTTTTTCACTGTTAGCCACATAATTAAGCAGTCATTAAAAAACCATTACACAACTTGAACCTGCCAAACCTGGCACATATTTGACCTTATATCCTGGCTATATTCTGTAAAAATTTCAGAAGATTTGGAGCACTTTGGTGGATTAGGCTCGAAACGGCGACAGGTCACCTAGTGAAAATTTTACAATTTTTAAAGTTTGCGGCTACAGTACTCCCGAACGAGAAGCTTCTGTGAGCTGCCATTTGGCATGTATATAACCCGTGTCCATGGAAATATGTGTGCAAAGTTTTAGGTCTGTAGCTTTACCCGAAAAAAATTCAGAGCTTCCGAAAGACCAATCTAAATTTTGAAAAAATGAACAAAAATTTTCAGTTTGGGACCCCATGCAGCTCGGATGTCATGGGATATATCAATGCCTCATATTAACTTTTTAACTATGATATGTTACCTACTTGCATGCAAGTAGGACAGATAGAGTCAAAACAGCCTACTTGCATGCAAAAAACTAGCGCTCTCCGAAGAAGTTGTGCAAACCCCTGGGTATACCCCTCCCCCTTAAATTTAGCGCACATCTTCCTTTCATATGTGCAAACTGGCACACCGAATTTGGTTGGAATAGCTCGGCTTTCACCCGACTTATGGACCATTATATCCAAAAAATTGAGAAAATGACGTATTTTGAGGCAAAACGCCAACGCGGTAACCAAAAGTATGAACCATCCACAAGTCAGGGTTCATGCGACCTGGAAAAACCTGGAAATACCTGGAAAAACCTGGAATTTGGGTAAATACCTGGAAAAACCTGGAAAAACCTGGAATTTAGTTATTGATTGCAAAATTTCGCCAAAGTTCTTATATTTACCATTGAAATTTAAAAAAACTGCCCGAATTGTGATTTTGCATATCCCGGTTTGTCAGCTTTTCACTCTTGTTTTGTACATAGTTTTCTACTTGACATTGTGTGTTTTATAGCAATGCGCCTTTCCTTACACTTTTTATTTTAAATTTTATTTTCATAACACAGAAAAGTGAAAACTACCCTAAAAGGCGAACATTACCAATAATTACGATTATCGAAAATTATACTAAAAATTTATCCATTATCCAGTAGGTCCTTCTTTAAAAACTTTTTCTACTTTTGTGGAGCTGCTCACCCGCCCATCCAAATTTCCCGTTGGTTGCACGTTCGTTTTGAAAAATCTACGCATTTACGCAATCGAGCTTAAAAATACGCAGCCGGAAAATTCGGTTATTGGAATTTCAAGGGTGGTCTAAATCAATTGTTGAGACAATTTGCTGTAGTTTGGACGCTAGCTTCTTCTTGGGGGTGGAACTGCCTCCCCTAGACCCCCGCTTTCTTCTTCGATTCTACATTCATTCTTTTGTCTGCAGTTGCTTTATTTCCTGCCTAAGCATATGTACTACCTATGTATATGTGTTGTTCTGTTTCTATTTTGACTTGACATAGCAAACTAAAATGCGAAATCTTCTTAACTGTTCAAGCAAAAGAATTCAAAATTTTTAAGAGCAAACTTAATCCAAAATTAAAAATTGTCTTCAGTTTATGGGGGACTGCTCCCCCAGACCCTTGCGCAGACGCGTAGCCAGGGGGAGGGAGGAGAATCGGGGGAAGTCCCCCGAAATTGTTGACCATCCCAGGAATTTTCGTGCCATGTGGAAAACGCAAATTTTTCAAAAAAATTTCGCGCCGCCGGCGCGAAATAAGAGCAATAGTCCATCGTAATACCTGTTTAGTAGCCCAGAATGAGTACCAAATACTCTGGGCTTATTCTAGGGATTTTTTCTTGGGGGGGGGGCTCTTTGGGGGGGGCCCCTCGGGGGGCGAGTCATTTTTGGGGGGGAGGGCGAATTTTTTTCAAAATTTTTCTAAAAACATGCTAAAAATTGCGCTATTTTTATAGCAATTGCCAAAAATAAGCGGATTTAGTGCTTAAATAGGCAAAAATCGACTAAAAATCTCCGGCGAAGCCGGAAAATTTTTGAAAATTTGGCCTTCTGAGCGATTTTTTCAGGGCAAAAGTTGGTACCAAAAGGGTCACCCACTTTTTTGGGGGGGGGCGATTTTGGGGGGGGGAACGATTTTTGGGGGGGGGGGGGGGGTGTTTATGGGGGGGCCCCGCCCCCCCCCCCCAGTAGAATAAGCCCAGATACTCTACTCTGACCAGGTTTTACATTATTTGGGCGCATCAAACTTGAAAGTGTTTTTATTGCGTTTAAAACGCGAAGCGATTTTTTTGTAAATTTACGCCATCGAAATTAAAAATTTGTAATAGGACTGTAAGTTGTAAAAATACAGTAAATATATATATATTAAGTAAGAACAATTTTACATTCGTTAGTCATTATGTAGTTTTCAGACTTTTGAAGAGTTTTTTTACACTTTTTAACACTACATTTGTACTTTTAACACTTTAACACTACTTTTTTGGATTTTAACGAATTACAACTTTCATGAAGATATTTTTATTTTTAGCTTTCATATTTCCAAAAGTTTGATTGAAAATGCCAATAGTTACCGCACGATGGGCACCGGAAAACCAGATACTTCAAACATTTTTGAGAATTTTGCGATAATGTTGAAAATTTTTCGGAAGTTTCCGAATTAATTTAAAAACTTGGAAAATTCTAAAAATTCTTTTAAGCTGTCTAGATTTTTATTTGTAGATTTAAAATAATGTTTAACTCTTTAATTCGTTAAAGTTTGACCTTTTTAGTGCTCTATGTAGAAGCCAGTTTAAAGCCAATTAGATCAAAATTTAATAATAGAAAACCTGGAAAATTGCCGCTGAAAACCTTGAAAAACCTGGAAAAACCTGGAAATTGAAACTGAAAAGTCCGCATGAACCCTGACAAGTAGCAGCATGGATTTTGCGTATGGAAATTGAACCTCTATTTGTGTACTGTGTATACGCGAAATCTGTGCAGTAAACGGTTAGTTCAGGCCACGACGAAACATTTCTTTGGTGACGTTTTTGTAAGTCAAATTTGTGCAAATACCGGCTTCACCCAACTTTGAAAATTTTTAGAAAATCGCTGAGCTAACACAAAAATAGCTCATATAGATATTAACACGCTACCTAGTCTAGACTAACATTTTGCCCAGCTATAGCTCGTTTTCTCTTGCACAGCACTCAAACTTTTGGTTACCGCGAAATTTTCCTAACTTTTTCATTTTCCTATGTTTAACACATGCCGGGGCCACCTTTGGAGGACTATTGTGAATGATAGGGAAAGTTTTGCAACAAACGCAACTGTCTTGTTTTGGGGACCCATGGGGACTACAAAATATGTGAAAATGAGAAAAATCGGAGATGGTCGAAAATTCGCGACCCCCCCCCCCTTAATGTCAGAACTTTGTGAAAAGTCTACTTTAGGGTTAGACGGTGCTTTCTATTTGCTGCCTAATTAGTGATTAACAGCAGGGGGCAGTTTCATAAAAGTTTTTTCCTACTCGACTCGACAACTAGACTCAGCTAGTTGTCGAGTCGAGTAGCAGATGTGTTTCATATAAGTTTTGCACTCGAGCGTGTACTCGCACTGGAGTTGCGAGTCTAGTAGATAGTCAAGTGCGAGTAGATATAACTGCTGCCTGCTAGCACCTGTTTCATAAAACTTCGGCTATTGCAGGCTAGTCCGCTACTAGCAGCTGTCTAGTTCTCTAGTGAATTTTGACTAGAGAACTTGCAGAAAATCTGCTATAACTTTTGCGATTTTAAAACTTTTGCTTGGAAATTTTTACAACGTGACGTGACGTGTGTTCTTAGTACTGTCCTAAAGTTTTAAATGGTTTCCTTCAGAGAAAGAAAAGATAAGATTTTTCAAAGAATTTTCATCATTTTTAGCAAAACTGAGTCTGGCATGCTTGCAACTCGCACTAGCAGTGCTAGTGCTAGTAGTAGCAGCAGAATCGTAGCTGAGTTTTGTCGAGTTCTTAAAAATTTTTATGAAACACTTGCACTTGGAACTCGCACTAGGCTTGCGAGTACTAGCATGCTAGTACTCGCATGCGAGCAGAATTTTTATGAAACTGCCCCCAGGTTACATAATGGTAACACGTTAAGCGTACTCTCCGTTATCAAAACAAAAACTGTAGCTGTCCGTATATAAGTCAAACAAAGTCGTCGGCTGTGCTTGCAGGCTGAAAGCGAACTGAACCTTCACGCGTTTTTCCTGAAATGCTAATTATATGTCTATATCTCCTTTATCCATACAGCTGGAGTAGAATACAAAAGAGAAATTACTGTCTAGATGTTGCAGAAAAAATACTTTTAACTGTTTTAGTGTTGAAATGTCGTACGCTTCCATAATTTTCTCGTTTCTTTCTGTACTGGTAATTTTGTAAAAGGCCACTTTCGATTGAGCGAGCTTTCTCTTTCAGAGCGGGCTTTCGCTCTTTCGGTCCACTCAACTGTCCCAGCTTAGTTTCTGTAAAATTTCATTTTAAATTTATTTGACAAAGCCAGTGTTATTGCGCTTGCTAGAACACAGTAAACTGTTGTATAATCTGCGGCTTTTTTGCAGTATGACTATGGTTATGTGGATGAGGATGATGTAGTTGAATTGACTGTGACCAGTTTCGAATACGACGAATCTAGTGATTGTGAAAATAGCCAGGATAAGCCAATTGTAGCTGTTGTCGTTCAGTTGCCAAAAGATTTGTTGCCAAACATTGAAAAGGTACGTATGTACGTATATCTACCGTAGACTATTGTGGTGCCGGAGTCTTGTTTGCCACCTGGTATTTACCATTTTTAACTGACAGGCTGTTTATTTTTTCGGTGAAAGCCAACTTTTTCAGTTGATGCTACCAAAGAAAATATCCCAATTCCCCCTTTAGTGCCCTCAAGAGCCACTCTATAGGATAAATGCTTAGAATAAGGTCATAGTTATTTTATGGTATCTGGTCATCTACTGTCTTCTGATGAATCCAACCCATTTAGGAATAACTCGCTCCATTAGCAACAACGGATGTTGTTACTTTTTGTTTTTTTATACAGAAACGTCCTTTGTTTCATTGGATTTAGATTTTATGGATGTGTTTAATCAAACAGGGTACTCACTTATCCCTGTTTGTAGCTGTTCAAAATTCATTGAGAAGGCAGTTTGTATATTTTTATTGTGTCTATTTAGATTCGTTCCATGGCGAAGGAACATTTGAAGAATTCTGACGGAGATGCCATTGTTACCGTGAACGGGAAGTCTTAAATTCATCAGAAATCTGATACTTAAAAGTCTCAATCTGCTACTTTACTGCCTGCAGCATTTACAAATTTACATTGGATGTATATAATATTTGAAGTTAATTTTAGTTCTTTTCGTTAATACGCTGTTATGAACATTTCATTTTTATAATAATTTTCTAGTTACCAATAAGCGTCCCTTGTTTTTATTGCTATAGAGTTTACCAGTGTACTTTGTGTTTTTATGTCTTGTTTGTTACCACTATTATCAAACGTTACGTATTATGATGGTTCTGTGTACTGACTATTCCTGGGACTGTTTGTGTTTTTGTTGTCTATAAGTTTCATATTTTAGTAAGGACGTATTGGTGTGCCCAAAAGGTGCCTATTTTTTGAGAATATTAGTTACAACTTAGTAGTAATTCATAATTGGTTAAGTTAGAGCTTCGCGTTTAAAGAGGTAGGATCTCCACTTTAACAAATTCGCTTCTACTTTTACTTCAAAGTATCATCCGCGCTGTGCGTGAACGTCAAAGTTTTTGATGCAACATTCAAGGACGCCAATCCTACCGCCAAACGTTATCTGCGGTACCTTCTGTTGTCTATCAGCTCGTGGCATGTTTTGTACGGTATGCATACGAAACTTTAGTATTATAACGCTAGGACAATTAAACCTGAAAAATTATGTGGAAAAAAGTTTATGGACTGTCTATTTTTTAGCGTTTTGTGTTCTTTGTCTAGCAGCAAAAGCCTAGCAAGCCATATACCCATTCGGTGCTGGTATTGCCATAATTTGATAGCTGTACACATTTATGGAAATTTACGTAATTCTGCAGACGTGAACTTTGAGCAGGTTTGACGTGGTTCTGAAATTTGTCAAAATTATTTGAAACTCGTGCCATTGTTTTCTGGGTTTTTTCGAAAAAAACGAAAATTTTTGTTGATTCGGTGTTATTCCTACGCTTTAGGTGTTCAGTACACGCTTTCGTATCCTCCCTCTTGACAGGGTTTTTCAAAATGAAATTTGTGAAACTTTTGGTGTGAAATCCTTTTACTTTTCGACAGTATATTTTATTCCCGTCGTTTCTTGAATTTGCAAACATAATTTCATAGAATAATATGCCTATACAGTCCCGAATGGCAGCGTTGCTTGGAATAATGAAGGCTATATATACGACAACTAATGCCCAGACGAAAACAAACAGAAGTAAAAACACAGATATATCGATGATATTTGCGCCGAAGGCGATATTTCTGGTGAAAATAAGGAAACTATAATCAACAAGTTGTTGCAAAAATGTAACGATTTCGGTCATAACATCGACTTTTCAGACAAAAAAT
>JASAND010021270.1:0-17532 GCA_030248195.1 Trissonchulus latispiculum | reverse complement strand
GGAAATTCAACCGAATTTGGAGAGGTTTGATTGAGGATTTGCAACGCTTAGCAAACCTAATTTCACAAAATAACAGTTTGCTTTTGCTTTTTGCTTTCCAAACCATTTTTGCTCGCGGTTACAAAAACCAGACTCATTTGAATGAATAACAACTTTTCAAAAATTATTTTGAAAGCTATTGTTTTAATCCTACCTGTTCATTGATTTTCTTCAGTTCCACAATCCACAAGCGATGAAGTTTTATGAAGAACTATATGTAATGTCCTAGACTGAACTGCCAGTAATAAACACTATTGCTTATTTCTAACACATATCCCGTGAGCAACATATGAAAACATCTTCTGGCTTAAGATTAACAAAGCACCGGCAAGCTTCAAACTTTCCAATCAATTTCAGACTTGCTCGTACATTCCTATGTGTGTATAGCTGCTCATAGCTGTACTATTCATATAGTTATTCAAGTATATAGCTTGTCCTAACTGAACCTTTCAGGTCCGTCTGTCACTATGCAGGCAGGAAATCTCATGTTCCTGTCTGCATACTGTACAAGCAGAAGTATAAAGTTATTATGAATGATACAGTTGAAATCAGAAGCTACAAGGGGCGGTATATTTACAAACAGAAGGATACAGTTATGATAAGTGGTAGCGCTTAAGACAGAAGAAGGAGGCGTGTGCGGGCCTGCCAAAGACCCAGATTTATGGCTCTTAAGTAATTAATACTCCGTGCATAGGTTACATTGTCTTCAAGTACGAGGCCAAGAGAAAAGAGAAGCTGTAAAAATAGGTGAACGGTTGCGCAGAAGGATAACTTCCGTCCAAAGTAACGGACACTCTTCCACACTCACACTCACACCACACCACACTCACACAACGGCCAAAGAAAGGCCCAGCAAGTTAACGTTTGCGCGTGAGATCCTGACGGGACGGCGCCTTTACGAGAGATGGCGACGGTTCCTATGCCTTAAGAGTGGTGTGTGGTGAATTCATACATTTCTATGTGTGTATAGCTGCTCATAGCTGTACTATTCATATAGTTATTCAAGTATATAGCTTGTCCTAACTGAACCTTTCAGGTCCGTCTGTCACTATGCAGGCAGGAAATCTCATGTTCCTGCCTGCATAATGCTGCTTGACGTTTAAAAGATAGTAAAGCTATAAAGATGCCATGTCACATCAACCAACTGAGCAAGAAGTTGGTGTTTTAATCTTTTTAATCTTTTAATTTAATTTAATCTTTAATGTTTTAATATAAGAAGTGATGATCATTGTACCTATATACTAATCGGTAATTTAGCAGTTAGTGTTATTAGTTTCTCATTAATATGCGATATTTGTGTCAATTATCCAAAACGGAAATGTATTTGTTGTGTCTGACACTTTGCGTGCTGATTGCCTAATTTGCATAATTGCATCAGCCAAGTTAATTTGCTTATTATTCCTTGACATTGTTGTTGACATTGCTATAAAGCTCATGCATTGTTACTAGGCATGGGCACGGGTCCAAAAATTTGGACCCGGGTACCCGGTACTACCCGAAGCCCTATGTCGGGTAATTGCGACACTACCCGGGTACCCATTTTCTTTAAATCTTTAACCCATTTTTCGGATTTGACCATTTTGAAATTTAACTTTTTTCAGGGGTCTTTAATCACATTGAGCTTAGATTGGATAGATTTTTATTCCTAAGTCATTTCAAAGGAATTTTAAAGACTTAAAATGGATTATAAGGACTTTCAATTAATTGTAACGGCATCAGAAGCTGTTGCTGATACAGAAAACATTGGTTTTTATTTTATAATCGCGCTCAGACCAGCAATTTTCTGAGTTCCGTACCACCGTTGCGCAGTCCGTTTCCTCTAACCTTTAAATATTAGCAAATCTTAGAAAGCATTTGGATTATAAGAGCAAATCCCCATGACAAAATTTAGCTAACTTCAACTGCTTGTCTCTGGAAATTAGAACAGCACCAAAGGCAGCAAACAATCAGAACCTGCACGAAATACTAAGTTTTACGTGGTTTTTGTTTCCTTTACGTAATTTCTTAATGAAACCACGCAAAAATAAAATGTCTTGGATAAAAAACTAAGCTTTTTGTGATCGGATACTACACTTTACTGACAACTAAAGTAAAATTTTAAACTCGCTCGCTCAATTAATTGACTCGACTTATGTGTTGAGATTAGTGTTTACATTTTCATTTAAATTAATTTTATAATTTCTTACCTGAAAACAATTGCTACTTTCCAATTTCCTTTCCCTCCCTCTGTCCTTTTACTTTAGGAGTAACTTTACTAAACGTAAAACTGATGAGAGATGCAAGTCTTTTAGAACGTTTAGTCAACGTTTATAAGACATTTATTAAATATTCCATGAAATAAATTCATTTATTGTCATTACGATTCCACTGTATCCAAAGAAATTCAAAGTAACCATCTCCCTCAAGTTGGATAAACTTTCTCACTCACTAAAGGCGTGCGCATACCAAAGAATCATGCAAAAGCTCGTATGCTAACATTTGGTTAAATGAATGTTCAAACAATCTGGGAGCATTTTCTTAGTTCAGAATTCAGTTTAGAAACAGCTAAAGTTGACAAAAATTGAAACCTAATGAGCGTTGGCTGTTAGTGAAGGAAGTTTTTCAACGTTGGAATTGACCATGTGGCATCAAAGAGAATCACTAAACTTTCAAGATAAGATCAGTTACTATTGACGCCATCTAATGGCACCTAGTATTGTTACTTACAGTTTAGAGAACAACGCAGAGCTGTGGCAAAAGTCACTGATTTGATGCGAACAGTTTTGTTTGTATCTTGTGAATTTTAAGTTTTAATTCATCGACTTCCGCATATTGCTCCAACAGGGATTTAAAGAAAGAAAAAATTATTAGAGCAAGGTAAATTTAATATTTTAAAAACAATCCTAAAAATAGGAAATTATAATATGTTTGAAAAATACCAGTACTAATTCCTTTTCCCATTATATACGTTTTTCTGTTGTAGTATCTTTTTATAATAGTAAATTTTATAATAAACTGAAAAAATCTTCGGTGGTTACAAATTTTCTTAGCCAAAAATTTTCGGTGGTTAAAAATTTTTTGAGCCAAAAAATTTCTCTCTGCTTGATCCAGATTAATCCGGTTTTATCCGGTTTTTTCCGGTTTTAACTGGATATCGGGTACCCGAAGCAGGACCCGGGTACCCGAAAATTTTCGGGTACCCGGGTTCCCGTCGGGTACCCGACTACCCGTGCCCATGCCTACTAGGCACACTCTCTGTTATCAGAGAAAAAACTATGCTCTGCTCGATAACGACCCCTCCCCCGCAAATTAGACCCTTCACTTCAAAGAATTTTGTGCACCATGTTTGTGTTCTAAAGCTCGAAGCAGGCACAAAATTCGCGCACGCACTGCTTGTGTTTTCGAGTTTAAGCACATAAACATAGAGCGAATGAGCGTACCCCCGTTTCGAGTAGGTACTGATTTGCGGAGGGGTGGGTCGTTAGCGAGCAGAGCAGTTTCTGCGCTGATCACATAGAGTGAGCCTAGTGGCACACTCTTATATTATGTACTCTTGAAATCAAGAAATTACATGTCATGAGAGCAAAACTACTACTGGCAGCCATTAGACAAAAGCAACTCATGTGGTACCAGCATACATTAACATAGGGTCGGGTCTTGGGGGGGGCTTGTCCCCAAAAAATTTTCAGGGGGCTTGTGCCTTGAACAAAAATTTTCAGGGGGGGCTTGTACCTCAAGTAAAAATTCGCAAAATTTTTCGAAAAATTAACGCTAATTTTGTTAAAATTTGCAAAAAATCTTCAATTTTTGGAAAAAATTTCAAAATTTTGCCCGATTTTCCCGAAAACTTAAACATTTTAGCTAAAAAATTCCGGCGCAGCCGGAAATTTTTTGAAATTTTACTGTAAAAACTAATTTTTCCGGCTGTTTTCGGTTGACCCTTGGCCATTTTTTCGTTACCCCTTGTCCCCGACGGCGATAGGGCTTGTACCTTGTCCGGGTTGGGGGGGGGGGCTTGGACCCCCCCAGACCCCCCCCCCCGCGTTAACCTATGGGTACCAGTACCAACTGTATCCAAAATTTTGTAACGGATGGGAGGCCCTCCAGGCGGCATGGGGGTTAAAGTTGAAAAAAATAGTTTGTTTTGGCACGAAAATCATTGACTTAGCAATTTTGAAGAGACAAAAATTTTCTTAGAAAAATCACACATCTTACGCAAACAGACATTTGCTTAATAAAATACTAAATATGCCATTAAGCAGGAGAAAGAATGCTCCAAACGGCGCGAAATTCATTTTTGCCCCTTTTTCTATTTTTCCTTTATTTTCCTGTCCATGAATCGCCCCTCCTCTTTTCGTTTGCACCTCCCTGAATCCATCCCTGCCCGGCGTATTGAGGGAGGGGGTCCAGAGGGTCCGCCCCCCTATTCGGAAAATGTTTGAAGTTTTCAGCTATTTTTGGGACAAATTTGGCCATAATTGGAAAAAACTTTGTGGTTTTAGATTGGACTCTCTTCACTTCAAAAACTTGATTACATGAGCCTAACATGCACATGAGGCAGTAACTTTGGATATTATTGCGTTAAATCTTATACGCTGATGAATGCTGTAGAACAGAGTAAACTGAACAAAGTGCCCTATTTTACAAGCAAAAAACTAAAGACGAAAGGAAACTCACGGAACTAACGAATCGCACTCCAGCATAGGCCATTGAAAGAGTCGCAGATCCCTTAATAAAACACAAAACTGAGAAATAAAGGACAAGATAATCGCACAGACAGAATTAGTGAGCTTCGTTACAAACAAATAGCCAGGTCACAATATTGACAGAACCCTAGTACAGTACATTAGCACATAATATTAATTTACTAGTCTTCTATAAGAAACCAGCTCTTCAACGTCAAAATGTGTGTCGATGATCAAGAGCTTTAATGTAAACATTTTGCCAAAAACAGGTGTAAATGCCCGTTCAAAAAGTTTTTTATGCAAGAAAATTTTTCACAAAGATTGCCAAATTTCGCCAAGTTCGTTAGTTCCTCCAACATTTTCTGCGCGAACGAGATAACTTAATTCTCCTTAGAATTATTATTCTGCTAGAAAATAAAGCAAAACATAAAGAGCAACCTCTAATCTCAATATTTATGAACAAGGGCATGCAGTTAAAATTAGACTAATTTTTAATTGGGCAACGCATAAAGCAAAGCTTACAGCGCCAGCCTTAGCCTTAACAACTTCGGTTCCAGCTTCCTGTATGCGAACAGTCATGGCCTGCAGATCAGCGTCATTAAAGGTAACTGAAGGCTTGCACTGCGAAATTAGTGGGATAATGGTAACGCCAGAATGCCCACCGATGACTGGCAAATTGACCTGATCAACATCCAATTGCTAAAATAAAAAATGACAAGTCAACTCAAGACGATAACTTTTGATTTTATGGAGCAAAACCCGACAAGTTCACCAGTGTGAAAGCGTTCATACGCCGATTCCCACTAATGCAGTACAAACATTGTTTTCGACAATGTGCAGCTTCATAACCTTATAAGCTGCGGAACAGCAAACTGCATCTTACTAATGATATAAGGAATTTCTAGTCGAATAATATACACCAAAACACTGCTACAGTAATCAACAAAAAGCATCAACAACATTAAGTCCTCGGAAAGATTATATTTTGAGAAATCTACGAGGAAATGATCAGCAATAATTACTGCATAAGTAGACAGCTGGTAATACCTTTGCTTCAGCAATGAAGGTTCGGGCTCGAACAATATCCAATGTAGTAACGCCAAAAACTTTCTTGGGGTCGTAAGTTCCTGCCTTCTTCAATACTTCGGCAGCGATTGGCACAGTTGAGTTAACCTAAAAATAACATCAATAGTAAGAGAAGGTAAAATCACCAAATTTGACAACAAAATTGACAAAATTAGGCAACAACCCTGGAGGATGATCCTAAGGACGGTCTAACCGCCACATCAAAGTTTGTGCGAAATGCAAATTAAAGAGCAATTCTAAAAGGAGGATACAATGCAGCCACACTGTCACGTTTGCATATATATATATATATATATATATATATATATATATATATATATATATATATATATATATATGTGTATATATATATATACTGGCATTTTTTTAGGGTTTTGAAAGTAGTGGGGGGGGGCGAGCCAAAAGTAAAATATACCGAAATTTTTAGCGAAAAATTACCATTTTTGTAAAAACGCAAAAAATCGCTGTTTTTAAGCTTAAAATGAGCTTATAAGTCCATAAATTAGCTAAAAATTGAGAAAATTTTTGAAAATTTGACCTTAAAAACCTAATTTTTTGACACTTTTGGGCGACCCCCAAAAAAGTGGGTGGGGGCTTGCCGAAAAGTGGGGGGGGGGCGAAAGTGGGGGGGCTCCGAAAAGTGGAGGGGGAACCGAAAAGTGGGGGGGCCCCACCCCCCCCCCCCGCTAAAAAAATGCCAGATATATACATATCAAGGACAGAGTGAGTCCAATGTTTGAATGAGTCGCCGCCACACAAATAAATCTAGATGTGCAGCACTACCGCCTATAAACTGAACCTGCTAAAATATGTCTAAGAATTTTTCAGAATATGGAAACTTCTGGATGACGACTAAACCAGTAAACAGTGAATGCCAGAGCAACTGTGTTCGATAAGAACATCAAAGGCTGTGTTCTCAGCGCTGTGGCTGGCCGACCACAGACTAGATTTCAAAACTGTCTTCACAAATGTTTGCAAAATTTTAAATTTAGTACGTAATTGTTTATTGTGTCATGGGCTTTTTTACTGGGGGGGCGCCCCCCCCCCACTTTTTGGGTTTCTCCCCACTCGACCCCTCCCCCCCCACTCGGCCCCACCCCACTTTTTTGGCTTCCCCCCCACACACTATAAGGTGCCCAGAAAATGCCAAATTTTAATGATTTTTGGTCAAAATTTGCAAAAATTTTCCGGCTCCGCAGGAGTTTTTTCCTCAAAAATTCGTCTATTTTGGTACTCAAACTCAATTTTTAAGCACTTTTAAGAATAGTTATAGCAGAATATGTAGAAAACAGGCTATTTTTACTGCATTTTTAGCGTTTTAGACCACTTTAGATCCCCCACTTTTGGGTTCCCCCCACACTAGTGGGGGGGGGGCTCCCCCCTCTCCCCACCCCCACTTTTTTCGCCTAGAAAAAGCCCAGGTGTCTGACATTTAAAAGGATGCCTGGATAGTTTCTCTAATCGGAAATGATACGAATATTGGTTGCTTATGACTATGGCTAGCAATAAATCCTGCGGGAAAAAAACCGCAGAGGAAGAAATGCAATCATTAAATCCAACTTTACAGGATTTGTGATGATGCAAATTGCAGCCTTTGGGCACTTCTTTGCCGCAACAGCGCAAAGATCGCGAACAATCCCAGCATTGGTATTGAACAGATCATCTCTGGTCATTCCTAGAATAAAAAACAAAGGTAAAAACTCATACACATTGCTTAAATAACCTTACCGTATTATACCTGTATTCTGTAAAATAATCGGACAGGAATCCAATTACGACACTGATTCATTTTTGCAAATACAAAATGTGAAGGCTTACAATTCACTCATTACTTGAATGGAGTTACAGAAAAGTTTTTCTAACTGGTATCATTACGCGTTGTTAGCGGAATGAAAGATTTTTGAATTCTGGGGAAAAGTAGTGAACCTCAGAAGGAACACATTACTTTTTACACGTTTCGCAGTAAAGGATGGAAGAACGTATTATGAACGAAAAAACGAAACGAAAACGTTTACTCCAGGCGTTATAGACGGAAACAGACGTTGAAATAACACTATAACAATAAACAGTTTCAAGAAATAAACATAAAAAATACATTCAATGAGCATACATTTTTACATAATGAAACAGAACACTTTTATTTAACAACAATTTTCTTTTAAAATCCACCACATCTTTACTCAAAATAATAGATTCCGGCAGAGCGTTCCATGGTAGTACAATCCTACATGGGAAACTGAATTTGCGTAAATTCAAATTTGATTTTGGTAAACGCAACTTTAGTAAATGCCCACGCGTATTATGCATGCAAGGCTGTAACTCGAAAAAGTCAAACATATTAATTATATTATATATATCCAAATATCATTTTATACACAAAAACAAGGTCAGTAACTAGTCTAGTAAATTCTAGACTAAGAATATCCAATTCTGCACATCTATCTTTGTAATTTAAATGTCGTAAATGTTGAAAGGAAAGAGTAAATCTTTTCTGCACATTTTCAATCATTTCAATGTCTTTTAGTAGCCATGGGTTCCATACTTCAGACGCATAACATAAAATTGGAACCACATAAGATTTATACAGCTTGAGTTTTAGAGAACAATCATTCGAAACAAAATTATGAGTGATCAGATATAAAACTCTATAAGCTTTGTCCACTATGCGACTAATATGAACAGAAAAACTTAAGTTTGAAGTCATCCACACTCCCAAGTCTGAGCAACCTTCTACCCCACTTAGTGCTTCAGGACCACAAAAATAAGGCACATGGTCGTTGTTCCGACCAATATACAAAACCATGAAAATTGATAAAGGCCCGTTTTAGCTGCAATTAATTATTAATGCACAGCACAAGTAATCGAATAAGCAGAATTTTGACAATTTTTCATTTTCACAACACTGGTCACGTCACGAGCCGACATTATCAAAACTTGGCATCGTCAAAAAGTTTTTTCACCAACGACGTATGCGGTGGATACGTGTATGTGGGTGAATATCGACGTAAATAAATGCGTACCTGGTTTTCTGGGAACACCGGCAGGAATTACAACAACGTCAGCACTATCCAAACAGTTAGGCAGTTCGTCTGGTCCAGTGAAAGCGGTCACGTGCGGAGAAGTGCAGATGTGAGACAAATCGGCGGCCACTCCAGGCGTATGAACAATATCATACAGATTCAATTGACCCACCATAGGATTCAGTTTTAACAACAGAGACATCGGCTGACCTATACCGCCGCTAGCACCCAGTACTGCCACATTGGCTCCACTCTAAACAATAAAGACATAAAAATTGCTCAATCCTTTGCATTACATAATATGCTGTCACTGTAGTGTATACACACAAATTCAGTAGAATAAGAACAAAAAATTTTCAGGGGGGGGGGTTAACCAATCTTTTGTGCGAGGATACAAGTTCCTGTTTTAGCAAGACAATGGCATGCACACTATGTGCGTATAACAGTACGTTGACCTATTAATAATAAACTTCTCTGTGGTTCACGCGTCAGTGCATTAAAACCGGTAGAGGTCCACTAACATTCAAACCGGGGGTCTGGGAGCAGGATTGGGAGTCTCGGTCTCACCCAAAAGCCAATACGTGGCCAGTCTCAGTCTCGGTCTCGCCCAACAAAAAGTCTCCGTTTTGGACTGAGACCGGAAATTGTTTGAAAACATGGAAAATTTTAAATCAATGTATTGAAAACTAGCTAAGTAGCTTAAGTAGGTGTGGGAATCCTATGTTTGTGTACGCGTTAAGGTCCGTAATACCGAGTCTAAGTCTCAAAAACTGCAAAAAACTAAGTTTAAGCCTAAAGGTGCATTCATAGTCGCGAACACAGCTGTACGCGCGTCGACGCGCGTCTACGCACGTCGACGTACGTCTACGCGCGTCTAGAGGCGACTGGGACTATGAAATCACCATAAAATTTCTAATCTCGGTCTCGGTTTCGCCCAAAAGCCGAGACTTGGACAGTCTCGGTCTCGGAACCCTGGTCTCGGATCGGGTCTCGGTGAAATCATGGTCTCGTCCAATCCTGTTGGTGGTTGAGAAAATTTTTCAATTTTGTCGTTAGAAAGAGATGGAAAAACTAATTCTTATTTATTAGCTGTATATTTTTGTTCTGCCTGGAGGCAGAACTACTTACACAGAAAGAGGCTATGTTTTCACTGAGGAAACTATTTTCTTCTCATACTCATTCTATCTTCAGCGTTGGCCTAGTATGCTGTTGCGCTCATTTTTTAACCGAAAGGGGCCTATTGTTTGCTATTTTTATTTATTTATATTTAATTTAAATTAATTTAGTTATTTAAATTTTTTCAATTTTGGTTTGTGCTGGTGAGTTCTGCTGTGGCATTCTATTATTTTTAATTTCTCGATATGTGCCGTGCCGGCCGAGTGGTTAAGGCGTTCGACTTTGGATCCGATAGTCCGAGGTTCGAATCCCCGCTGCTACAAGGCTTTCACAAATCCCCTTGAGCAAGGGACTAAGCACATATCGGTTCGCCGTGGGCTTTAGCCAACCCAGCTATCCATCCTTAGTTGGTCGGTAAATGGGCACCACTCATGTGGGAAGGTAACAGGAGACCGTGTAGGGCATCTGCCTTGAGGAGCTGGCCCCTCCTATACGGTTGTATTCATCATTCGAGGTGACACTCCTGGCTCAAGTGCTGTGTAGCCGGGGATGAGTACCGGCACCCTAGACCCTGACAAGGGTAGGAGAATTCTCCGGGGGATACCTTTACCTTTTTTTACCTTCTCCACGTTCCCCCCTGAGTCAGCCTCCTAAGTTGCGCCAATGTTTTATTGTCCTCCCATCTCACTTTGAAATTGAAAGCATAGCTTTGAAGAATCTCTGTTTTATGCAAATTAGTTAAAGAACATCTGAGAACAGTTCATTATTAGCTGCGTAGTTGATTGGTTGCAAGGTTTTGAGTGAATAAGTAATAACATTTCACCTATAATCTTTCTTTCAAAAACGCACTTTCCACCGTTTTTACTCCTGGCAACACCATGACACAAGTTCGACAACGTTTTTAGCGCCATAGATGACTTCTAATATTTTATGAATATCTCATGTTAGCGGCTGTAATTATGTATAAAGCTAAGTGAAACCTTCAAATTCTGCAGGGATATTCTACTGTCCTAAACCTTTTTAATTGTTTGATCTAAAGACAGAGTATGATTTGTTTCTGACACTGCTATATCAGTTTGCATGGGGCGTTGTTATTTGGCTGAATAAAAGTAGCGGAGTGCGAACTTTTAAAATCAACAAGAAATTTCTATTTATACTGCATGAGCTCAAAAGGTGGTATAAGATTTCTGCTGAAAGGTGTTTTTTCAAAAAAAATTGTTTCGTTAACCAAAACCGAAGGTCCTGGTTTCCTGGATGCATCCATGCAAATCCAGCAACTTTACAGCTTCATTGCGGAGTTTGGTACAAAGCATCGATAGTGAAGCTGCTGCGTCCAAATCATAAATTATCTATTACATAATTCTACGGATATTTTTATTCCTCAAGCTCAGGTGCAGAACCATACCCCTTTTTAGGGGTCATCTTGTTCAATTTTCATACAAAAAGACGTCCTTTTAGTTGTCATTCTCTACTTCTAACTGCTCTGTTTGAAAACTCAGACTCAGAATCTCCTATTAAGAACAGAATACATACTCAGAGCTTATATATATCAACGATTAAAGGCTGATGATGCTTGGAATAACGCAGTTAATTACATGTCATTGTGCAGTGATGGCCGAGTGGTTAAGGCGTTCGACTTTGGATCCGATAGTCCGAGGATCGAATCCCCGCTGCCACAAGGCTTTCACAAATCCCCTTGAGCAAGGGACTAAGTACATATCGGTTCTCCGTGGGCTCTAGCCAACCCAGCTTTCCATCACAAAAAAATCAAAATTTGGTTTTTTGGCTGGAACTTTCGCAAAACTAAACCAAATCGGTTACTTTGAGGACCCGTGGATAGGTCTTGGGCTAAGCTTTAAACCACCCTAGTTTCGCTGCTCTACGAAATACCAGTAAGTTGCAGTAGGCGAAAGTTTGTGATTTTTTTGTTAACGGTTTCACAAAAAAATCACTCGTTAACAAAAAATCAGTGGCAGATCGGATCCCAGAGAGCAGCTAGCAACGTTTTCTCATCAGTTTTGGATAGCGCGCATTAAATAACGTATCTAGAACCCAAAACCACCAACCTAGTGTTGCAACTAGGGCAACTGACCCCGCCGAAGTCTTAGTGGTCATTGATGGCCCCCGGCAGGGTCTAGCATGAAGTCTGGTGGCTCTAAAATGCCGTTTATTTCCAGTCGTTTTGGCAGAGAAAGTTGGGACTTCGTATGTTGATGGTATATGACCCACTCCAGGTACCAACTGGGCAGACCGAAATGGCTAAAAACATGTGCTAGGGGTTTTTTCGTGCGCAGAATTCAAATCTGGCATTAGTTTTAAGGTAACTATAGTCTAATACTGACTTCCGGAATCACGTTTACCGTCGGACGGTTAAGGCCCGGCTGGTTAGCAGATTGGACTCCAAGAAGTGTCAGACAACCTCAAAAACAACGGCTATAAGGGTTTTCGAGGTCGCTGAGCTCAAATTTGGCGTTAGTTTTGCTCTAGCTGCTGTTCTGACTTCAGTAACAAAATATGAAAGTTATTTTTTATTTGTTAAAATTTTAACAAAAAAATCACCCACCCCAGGACGGCTCAGAGGTCCGACCGGGAACTTCTGTATATGTATGGATAGCGCACAGTCAGGACATGTCATATGTACACTATGGGTTGTCTAGGGTTTTCCCTTAGTAAATAGCAGCCGGAATTCGAACTTCGGTCATAAACGTTTTTGAGGCCACTTTTGGGTACCTTCACTTAAAGGTCTGCCCTGAACGCATGAAGAGGGCCTAGGGGCTCAAACTCGCAGGCTGTAATGTTGAGATGTGTGGCTATCACCACGCAAAAAAATTGGATCTCCGCGACTTTCCTGTGAGTCAGGGTGGGGTGATTTTTTTGTTAAAATTTCGGGTGATTTTTTTGTTAACCTTGCTATAATATCTAGATATGTAAGATAATTCAATTACCTAAATTTTTAATAAAGTTGAAAACGCATTAATTTCAATCAAACTTGGACAATTACAGTATTGCAATGATCACAAAAATAATCACCCCGAAAATTCACAAACAGAATCACCCACCTAGACGGCTAACAACAAACCGTTGCCTGAAATTTTTTGCATGATAAATAGCCACAAGCCCCAACCTTAACATACGTAAGTTTGGTTGCCGAGGCCCAACAGCTCCGACTAGGGTGCCCAAAATAGTAGACCCACCCAAAATCCGACCCGCGGACAACTCCAGACCAAAATTGAAATTTTTGCTGGTACTCACAATGGACTTTGCGCAGCTACCCCATATTGTCCATATGACGTGTCCTAACTCTAAGCTATTCAACCATATATTGGATTCCCTGCAATGTCTTCTGGCTTGGCCACCGGCCGGTGATTTTTTGTGAACAAATTCACAAAAGAAATATCACTATCCGCTTTTTGTAAAATGCCTCTGAGGCAACCGCTAGGGCAAAACTAATACTAATTCGCGCTCAGCGACCCGGAAAACCTATATAGCGCATGATTTAAGTACCTCAACCCACTTCTGGCAGACCGTCCGGCCGATGGACCCGGCCCGGACTCCCCGGACCCAGGGGGTGGTCAGGATCATCTATCAGGAAAAAGCTAACTAAAAACTAATGCCAAATTTGAATTCTACGCACGGAAAAATCTATACAGGCGAGTTTTTAGGCATCTGGGACCGTGAAATAAAATTTTTGGTCTCTGAAGTGGATTCCCAGCTTCCTCATATCAATATTCAAGGACCAGCATATTGGCCTGGGTACCCACTTTGGTCCCGGGGCCGAGAACCAAAACAAGTAATGAAAATGCTCCTCCGGAGCATGAAAAAGTAATATGGGTGGTGGTGAGGTTCTAAAATCAAGTGAGGACTAGTCTTAAAAATGCTTAATATGGGGGCTAGGTTCAAAAAAGAAGAGGACTAGGTTTTGGGCGAATTAATATGGGCACAGCTTCGCTGAGCAACGCATATTCGCGGACTGAAAAAGTTTTACACATGTATATATACCAGTATTCAGATTTAGTTACGGTGCGTAAATAATACAAGAATAAAAATGCTCCGGTGGAGCATGAAAAATGCAATATGGGTGACATTCGGTTGTAAATGGACAGAGGACTAGGTTAAAAGCGCACTAATATGGACCAGCTTCGCTGAACAACCCATATTCGCGAAAACTGTCCAGAGTTTCTATCGGCTGCTGCTTGCTATATATTGCTATTGGCAGTTCTTCGGAAAATTGTACGATTTGTCAGCATGGCCTGCAAGTACATGTGGTCGTGCTCCTTATTATACAACTTAATAATACACGTACATAATGTCAACTGCTTTTCGCATCAACTTAATACAAGATTCTGCGCTGACAGTGCAGAAAAACACCTTGAACACCTTTCTATCAGAACTGCATTGTTTATTTGGAATAAGCTTTAATATTTCAAAATCGTCCCGCTTGCTTTGAAAGCTGAAGAATGTAGATATTACTCGTATGTCATGTGGAGTGGAGCATGAGTGACCGCGAATATGGGTTGTTCAGCGAAGCTGGTCCATATTAGTGCGCTTTTAACCTAGTCCTCCTGGCATGTACAACCTGCCCCTCCCATATTAACGTTTTAAAACCTAGTCCTCTGTCCATTTACAACCGAATGTCACCCATATTGCATTTTTCATGCTCCACCGGAGCATTTTTATTCTTGTCCTATTTCATTTTTAAGGTTCTCAGTAAAAAGCAAAAACGTTAAAGCTGTGTGAAAGAAACTTTAAAAATTCCGCCAATCATTAATCGTCAACCGAAAGTACAGAACAAAGAAGCTTGAAAAGTTGCAAGTTCTTTCTTTTTCTCTATTTTGACAGAAATCCAACATCCAGTACCCATGGCTGCAATAGTTTTAGTTACTGTATTTAGTATATAGCACTCTACTGCAGCGCAACCAAATGCAAACTTTACTGTCAGTGAAGGAAACTCATAAAACACGATTTGCAATGCTCTGCCGCACTAGATTTCGGACAATTGCAACTCCTCTGTAGCTAGTTATAGGCCGTGCTGTACTTCAGCAGCACTCTACTGCAGCGCTACCAGATGCAAACTTTACTGTTGGTGAAGGAAACTCATACGGCACCATTTGCAATGCTCTGCCGCACTTGTGTGCAAACTTTCGGACAATTGCAACTTACCTGTAGCTAGTTATAGGCCGTGCTATACTTCAGCAGCACTCTACTGCAGCGCAACCACATAGTAACATCGTAATAAGTATACGAAACGTATCTATAATAGTTTGTCATGTCCTAAACTATCTGTATGCCGAATTTCAAATACCAGTGACGAATGAATAACTTGTTATCGGCGGTGCTGTGTTTGGGACAGCACATACAACAGCACGGTGGAAGCTAGAGAGTGCACCAACTAACATAGCTACAGTTCCCCCTTACTACAGACATAATTTTCACCAAGTTTCATATGTTTAGCCGTTTACAGTAAGTCTACAGACAGCGTGCTATGGTTGCTGCATAATAGTACAGCACGATAGCAGCACCGCACAGCGCTGCGACTATGCTCATCGTGTTCAGCGACCCCGATAACCCTTATATGCGTCCCACTATATGGCCCAAAACAGCATATTTAGGCCTATTTTTGACTATTTTCTGTGGAGTTGGGACTTAGAAATTTTCCGAAAATGGCTATTTGGACAACCAGCCGGCCGCCTGAACGATCCCGACCTAAATCAAAAATCGGCCAACGTTATGCACGAGTATCCCCTCCGTACTTGTTCATGCAGCAACCCGCGTTTCTCTACCTTGTTCCCTGAGCCCTGTGGGCGTGACACAAAATGGCCGTTTTTTTGGCCAAAAACGCCGTGAGGCCACTTTTGGCCGGCCGCACAGGTGGCATGCCGGGCCGGGCAGCGAAAAATATAGCGCGGGGCACATGGGACCATATCGGCATTCAGAAAATATAAACCTTTCCGGCTGAAAATGTCCACATCTTTCAAACACCTCTGCACAAAAATTTCCTTTTTCCTGCTCCAAGCGTGACTAACACAGAAAAAAACAAACGGATCTAACTTGTCCGGAAGTGAAGTTTTCAAACTTGAAAATTTTGACCCAAACTTTTTGCAACTTGTTGTACTCGTCGTGTAGATTCCAACGATACCAAACTGCCGAGTTTCGTTCAGTAGTGAGCTGGCACGGTGCTCGAACGAGTCTCATAGGCCGCGCAGCGCCTTTTACACCCATATTATAGGGGTCGCTCTAGCGCCCCTATAATATGGGGGTAAAAAGGCGCTGCGGTCTTTGAGACTTGCTCTTCGAGCACCGTGCCAGCCCACTACTGAACGAAACTGGGCAAGTCGGTATCGTTGGAATCCACACTCGACGAGTACAACAAGTTGCAAAAGTTATGGTCAAAATTTTCAACTTTGAAAATTTTCCTTGCTCTTCGGACAAGTTTGGTCCGTTTGTTTTTTTTTTCGTGCCAGTCATTTGCCAGGTGGCGAAAAGCTATTTCTTTTGTGCAGAGGTGTTTGAAAGATGTACGTTTAAAATGGAAAGGTTTATATTTTATTAATTACCGACATGGTCCCATCCCCATGAGCCCCGCGCTATATTTTTTCGCTGCCCACCTGTGCGGCACTGGCCAAAGCACCTAACGGCGTTGGGCCAAAAACGGCCATTTTGTGTCACGCCTACAGGGCTCAGGAACAAGCTAAAGTCACACGGTTTGTTGCATGAACAAGTACTGAAGGGATAACAAAGTTTCCGCGCTGGCTAACTGAATGTTTCCAAGTATCAGTCATCGTTCTGACAATGACCGCCTTTGCCGTTTTAAGGTCTATAGGGATATTGTCTTGGGTCAGACCGGATCCAGTTTTGGCAAGCTGATCGACTTGTTCATTTCTGTCTAGGCTACAATGGCTTGGCAGTTGGCACCCACTGGAACCGGACAGTTTTCCCGGCAAAACTAGGCGACTGGAGATGATTCCAAATATCCAAGCCAGTCAGGTCCTTCTGATTACTGGGGCCAGTTGCAAGTCTGTCAACGGCCGACCTGGAGTCAGTGCAGACACGGATCGAGTTCATCCGACGACAGTCCTCCGAATCGGCTACCCATGCAAGAGCAGACCTGATAGCCTTCATTTCAGCAGAATAGCTGGAACAGAAAGATCCTGTGGCCAAACCAAACGTTTCTGTCCGGTTTTCAGCAGTAAAATCCAGGATCACCCCAGCTCCACCAGTTCCGATTTCCGAAAGGACTACAGAATCTCCGTCATCCAGATTGCGTCAGCACGTAAGCGCTTCCAGTGTCTCCAGGGCCACGGACAGTTTCCGCTGGGCGCTATCAGTTTTCCAAACAGTCCTGGCGAAGATTGCTGTGGAATTCGGCACAGACCGCCTGCTGCGTCCATGGTGGAGGAGCCGGAGGTGGGGTGGCTCTCTCGGGACCGTGTCTAGGCCAGCAGCCTCGACAGTCTCCAGGGCGCAGGTACGCCATCCTGTGAGGGATTTGAGGCGCTGTCTGACTTGGCTGGTAGCAACTTCCCGAGTTGGGTTGTCGGGGGCTGTACGTAGAGATTTCTCGTAGGTGATTGCAGCAAGCTGATTTTTCCTGATAGCTGTGGGTTGCA